>OZ026623.1:86953040-87060540 GCA_964020975.1 Hermodice carunculata | reverse complement strand
ATAGGGAAAAAATCGTTTAAACGCTGCTCTTCAGTATGATTAGTAAACCGTGATCTGGGTTCCTACTGGAGTGTCTAATGATCTGTAATTATACATAACTGGGTGGTTCGCAAAGTGTTTATCTAAGCTTCCTTTGAAATAATTTATCCCACATGCATTTACAATATCGTGTGGAAGGGTGTCCACCAATCAACCACCCTATTGCTAAAAAGTATTTCCGTCTGTCTGATCCTGGTCTTGTTTTTGTTTTTGTTTTTTTGTTTTTTGTTTTTTAAATCTAAAATTGTGTCCCCTTGATATTGAATCTGTTATGACTGGTGGCAAACATTTCTCCGTGTTGTAGTAACCATGTATATATTTGTATGTATTTATCAAGTCCCCTCTTAGTCTCATTTACAGCCGAGTAGGGATTTATAGGTATTTTAATGTGTCCTTATATGGCATGTTCTGTAATGCTTGCACTCGATTTGTTGCTCTCCTCTGTACTGATTCGATTTGGTCTGCCATCTTCCACATATAGGGTGATCATACAGGTGCAGCATATTCCAAATGGGGCCTAGTCATAGATGTTTACAATAGCTTAAAATTGAACTGTCCACGTGCTCAAATGATCTCCACATAATGCGCACAATTTTATCAGCTTCGTTGACCATCTCGGTAATGTGTTTCTCAAATTTTAAATCTTTGTCTATCCAAACTCCCAGGTTCTTTTCCTCTTGCTTACTTTGTAGGTTAACTTCTTTGCCAGACTCTGTCATTTTACATTAAAAGTCAGGATGATTCTTTCCAATTCTTAATACCATACATTTGTTAGGATTAAAATTAAACTCCCATATATCTGCCCATTTCTCCAATGATCCTACATCTTGATGCAGCTCATCACAGTCTAGCTGTTGTGGAACTGCTTTACATAATTTCGCATCATCAGTAAACAGGTTAATGAAAGCTTTGACTACTGTTGGCATATCGTTTATGAACAATAGAAACAAAATGGGTCCAAGAACACTGCCTTGTGGGACCCCACTCGTCACATCCTCCCACTGTAACATATTTCCATTCACAATAACTGTTATCTGTCTCAGTCCATTTAAGCAAGTTACCTGTAATTCCGTAACTTGTAATCTTGACAAGTATTGTATGGGCACAGAATCAAAAGCCTTTTTAAAGTCTAAGTAAATGACATCTACAAGTTATTTATCTTCTAAGCATGACGACCATTTTTTCCACAGATTCTAACAACTGTGTCACTGTTGACCTGCAATTTCGAAAACCATGTTGATGCTTGGTAAATAAATCATTTGTTTTCATATGTCTCTGATTATCATTTCCAAAAGTTTGCATACCACAGATGCGAGACTAACTGGCCTGTAATAACTTGGTGATTTCCTTGACCTCTTCTTATGAATAGGCGTAATATGGCATTGCTTCCCGGCCTTTGCGATTGTTCCTGTTTGGAGTGACATACAGAAAATAACTTGAAGAGGTACTGAGATTGATTCAGCTCTTTTTTTTTAGGATCCTGGGATGGATTTTGTCTAGACCCATTGGTTTGTTTACATTTAGCTTCTGTAATCTATTTTTGATATCCTTTATACTTATTTCTACTTCTTGAACTGCATGAATTATAATTTTCTCTTGCGGTTCTGGGGTGTTTAATACATTATCTTTTGTAAAGGTACTCACGAAATAAATAGTTAGAACTTCAGCCTTTTCACAGCTGCTTGTAGCTACTTTTTGCTCCCACTCCACATCAGGGATATTTCCATTTTTTTTGTTTTTGCTTTTGTTTTTTGTTTGTTTGTTTGTTTGTTTTTTTCTTCTTTTAAATTTTGAATTCACGTGTTTCCAGAAGAGTTTTGGGCTCTTCTTAATGTTATTAGCTAAATTTTTTATCATACTGCTTTATTGCTCGCCTTTTAGCCTACCTTGCTTGGTTGCGAGCCTTTGTGTATTTAATATAGTCCTGGTATGATTTTGTTTCACAGTACCTTCTCCATAGTTTATACTTTTTGCGTAGTTTATCTTGTGTTTGTTTGTTTGTTTGTTTATCAAAGCAGGCTTTCCTTTTCTTGTCATGGATAATAACTAATGATGTATATCTTTTTCATGTGCACTTTATAATCTGCTTAAAAAAATGTTCCAGCATGCATCTATGTTTCTGTCTTTTAATCAAGACTCCCAGTCCAGTTGTAAGTCTCTATTTATTTGGCTGTAGTTCCCCTTTGAAAACTTGTAGCATACTTTCTCCGGGTATGATTCTTGCATGTCGCCTTTTAGCGACATTGCTCCCAAAAGATTATGTTTTTGGCTCTGCTTGTGGATAATCGTTAAGATTTAACGTATGAACAGGTACCGGTATTATCTGACAGAAATATCGTGAATTACAACATTTACGATTACTTTCAAGTCAGAAGTGGAGATAGACGGTGAAGTAGCACGCAATACCATGGGCGTAGTCAGGATCTGTCGTTTGCCAACGAAGCAGAATATTGCGCTTCTATTAAGATATGAGCAGTATACAGTAGGATCTTATATTGTATACATTTTGGTGCAGGTTGTCATAAACCAACCACAAGAACACATTTATAGCAAACCCGGCGGACAACTACCAGTGAGTTTGAAAACTGTCTGCTTGGGTCTGTCTTCAGGGATATCATTTGTCAAGATATGGGGTCCGTAATCAACAGCTTTCTGAGCGTGTTAGGCTATGAACACTTATGATATTGATCTCTCATACTATGACCAGATGCGAGTTAAATGGTTATTTTGGGCTATGAGGAGGAGGAGGAGGAGGAGGAGGAGGAGGAGGAGGAGCAGCAGCAGCAGCAGCAGCAGCAGAAGCAGCAGCAGCAGGATCAGGAGAGCGATAGACTGAAAAAAAACAGAATGTCTGTTTTGGGATGCAAAAATCAAAAGAGAAGAAACATCATTCAGAAACCGCCAAGCAGACCCTCTGGTGTGTTTCCGTTCCCTAATTCTGGAGTACATGGGGGTTCATTATGTCTATATACTTATGTAGACATTCTCTTAACGTTCTTCCAATAATTCTTTGCGATTTGCCTGCTGAACAACTGACGTTTTGTATATTGCCTACTCCATGAGTGTAATGAGAAACAGATTTTAATGTATCCATATTTTGGCCAACTCATAGAATTGAAGCGTATAATAATTATGAACACCTTCAAAACTTTTATAGATAGGGATGCCATTCCAAACTCAATATGTATGTTTATGCCATGGTTGCATTAATAAATAATGACTGAAAACTGTCGGATTTTAATTTGTGAAAATTTCTGCTAATATGAATTGTTGAATGTTGATAAATATGTTTAAAAGTATTATAGATAGAGGAGTCATTCCAACTTCAATTTATATGTTTGTGCTGTGGACACATCTAGTGAGCAGTGACTGAAAGCTGTCAGACCATGATTTATGCAACTTGTGGAAAATACACAAAATTAAAGTGTGTACTAATGATGAATACCTCAAAACTATTATAGATAGCGATGTCATTCCAACCATAACTTGTATGTTTGCACTGGCCGTGCATTCAATCAACAGTTTTATTCTAACCAATACCCCCAAATTTCAATGTCGAATGTTTATAGGAATATACAATGTAACAGACAGAGGTTTGATTCAAAATTTATATCCCTGTGCTATATATAAGCATGTCCATCATTGCTATTAAAATGTGTAAAACTTTTCACACTCATACAGATTTGCTGTAAAGAAAATGTTTGTTTTCTAGTCATTTATTTATTTATTTGTTGCTAGTGCCAACATAGACATAAAAAGACACAATGTCAGGCATATAACTTCTAACATATAAGCACAGATTAATCTATCTAGAGGTGGCGCTAAAAGTGGTTTTCCGTTGGTAATGTCTCCACTAATTTCACATTTTTGTCAGGCAGAGAATGTTGTGGTTTTTTTGTTTTTGTTTTTGTTTTTTTGTTTTTGTTTTTTCGGTTTTGTTTTTGTTTTCGTTCATTTGAAAATGGACACATGTAATTTTGGAAAATGCAGTGGTGCAACTTGGTGTGGGAGAAAAGTGACAAGTGTAGGTGCATAAATGAACATTCTGAATTTTGCGAAAGCCAAGACCAAGGAATTCACACGTACCCACATAGACTGTAAGTTATTTGCTTCTTTCTCACGACCATGGCTAATTTAGACAGTGAGTCACAATCAGACATGATATAAACCCCAAAGAGTCTTAACTACATCCCCAAAAGACAAGGACTTGGAAAGGAGGGGGGGGGGCAGGTTTATAGAAGCCCCAATGAAAGATGGAAACTGTTCAAATGCTTCTCATCCTGATCATGCTGTTGACATGCCACATGCACCAGTGGGCTCCCAACAATGTAAGCGATCCCAATGAAGATGATTTACTTCCAAGCAAATCTGTGTGCGTACAAAGGAAAGTTGTTGCCTTGTACATTCAAAGTGAACTCGGAAAAGCTACATGACAGAAAACATGAAATTTAAGAAAAAAACCAAAACACTGAAACAAAATAAGGTTCTTGGCCTAAAAAAAATTGCAGGCGAAAAGGACGTGCCAGATCACACTGGGGCCAAATGGTCAAAAGTGAGACCTATAAGGCCCTTCGAAACTCTCTTGGAGATAGCTATTTGGCCACATGAAATACCGCAAGAAAATAGTTGTGTGGGTAGGATTTGCACTGGGAATTAAAACTTGACCTTTATTTGGCCTTGAATTGACATTGAACTATAAAACGTATCTATATTCTCATATCTGATCAAATTTAGTCCCATATGTGCGCATCTACTATCAAAATGATGACAATAATTGATAAGTTCGGGATCTCAGAATTGTTGTGAAAAAAATTGTAGCTCTATAACTCAAAATCAAGCCATTTTCATAAATCTTACCAAAAGAAGACATTTTCTAAAATATCATGATCAGTTTCGAAAAAGATGATCAGAGATGCACTCCCAGGGATGCAGCGTAAAGAGTATATGTAGATGATCCTGAAACATAAATTGTCAAAAATAATTAAATTTCAATAAATCTAGGTCGGTTTAAAAACTGAGCCTCGTTTTGGATGTTCAGAAATCAAGATGGCCGCCTCCTTGGCTGAAAAGGAAGTTGACATAAATTGGCATAACTCCCCTTAAATTTGAGATATCGTGCTGATTTTTTAAATGTATCAACTCTTTGAGCCGAAGCTGCTGGTGGTATTTTTATCATAGCTCACGGCGTTGTCTGGCAGTAACAATAAAATTTATATAACAGCATATTCCTTGCACTTTTTTCCTCATTTTTGGTCCAAATTCGAAATTCTTTGAAAAATATTCTACAGAAAAGTTCTGAAGACTTGATTTTTTCATTTTTTTTTTAATTTCGACCAACACAGTTGTCAAAAAGGCTAAAAATAGCTCAAATGTTGCTTTTCTTACTTACTCTTGTCAGTCAAGGTCTAGGAAAGTCACCTTATGTTATAAGTAATAAATATGTGTAATTTTCCTGTGTCCCAATATATCATAATTATGCAAAGTATCATTGAGCGTGACTATGTTGAACCAGTTGAACATGCACGACGTCCTACTTTCGGCTATTTGGCCCCAGTGTGCACATAGTTAAGAAAGAATTCTTGATAAAACAGAACTTCACGTGTCATCACAAGGACAAGATTTGGTCATGTAGTGAAAAACTAAAGCCTAGTAGATGTTTTGCTGCGACTTTGGTTCATTTAGGGATCATTCCTGACACTAGAGCATGGACTGATGACAAAATGGTCACCATAAGGTAGCATACAGGTGTAAAAATCCGATGTACAGAAACATGTAATTAACAGCTGATGGCAGATCATGACGTGGTGTGTGTACGGTCTATCACGATTATGCGCAAGTCTGTTATTGTTGCTACTAATTTGCATCATTTCAACTTCAATGATAGGGCCGGCCACACACTATTCAGATACCCTGGCTTAAAATAGAGGCATCTGAGAGCTTAGTTCTAGACAAGATTGGTGATGGACAAACTTAGGATGTGAAATTGGGATGGTACATCTGCACACAATAGTTTTGAAGATAGATATCCAACATTTAAATTTTTCAAGTCCCTCTAATAGGTATAAATCCGAATTCTACAACGTTTGTTTGTGGTTTACTGGCGGCGCAACAGCACACACCTATGAGGTTAAGTGGAAACGACATCTCTATCTACATTAATTTTTAAGATACATGTGTTCAACATTTAAACTTTTCAAATGCCCCTAATTAGCATACATTAGAATTCTACACTTTTTTATGGTTCATAGGGTGGGCATACAGCACAAACATATGACTTGAAGTTGGGATGGCACCTCTCCCTATAATAGCTTTGAAGATATTCAAGGTTCACACTTTCAAATGGCACTAATTTTGCATTATTTTCAGAACTGTCGCTCCTTTTCATACAAAAGCAAGGTTTTATGTATGGAAGTATAATCATGCCAAGTTTAAAGTTTCTGCGTACAATAGTCTTCACACAAACTATTGGACAAATTTGCTGGTAAAAGTAGAAAGAAAGAATGAAAGAAAGAAAGAATTCATAGAAAAACAGAACGCCAGTGTTGGCAGACAGCAATAATAGAATGACCTTCCAATTTCAAAGGTACGTGTAGTCAGTCTTGTAGTACAATGGTGGACCAAAAAACTTGCCAGCGAAAAAGACTCGGAGTCTAAAACAAAGAAACAAATTAGAAAAGATAATTTGCTTCAAAAATCAAATCTGTCTGTGTGCCTTCAAGAGTTGTAAAATATTTAATAATACAACTTTTGTTCCTTGGTACTTCACATTCCATTAGGATTGTGGCTAGATGAAAATTTTAAAGTCAAAAGGACGATCTTTGATTTGATTTAAACATATTTCATTTATTTCAAACGGAATACTATTGGGAAGAAGGGCATATCCCTATTTTAATCCCTCTTGCGAGAAGAAGACAAAGACAGGAAGAACGTTACAAGACCTTGGACCTTTGACCTTTAGAAAAGGATATTAAACTAAAAAAGAAGATTTGTTTCAAAGCAAATCTGTCTGCGTGCCGTCAGAAATTGTAAGTATGGCTACATGAAAATTTCAAAGTCCAAGACCTTGACCTTAAAAGGTCACATTTAGATTAGAAAAATGTGCAGTGTTGCAATACCTGCAATTTGATTCTGAGATGATCAACCTTGGATTAAAATTGACCGAGCTATGGCTACATGAAAATTTCAAAGGTTTAAATGACCTGGACCGTTGACCTGTATAGGTCCCATGTAAATTAACCATAATTTGCATAATTGTGAACATTATGACCCCTCTTCAAGATTGCCTGTATAATGGAACGATGGATTTATGGTTAATCTCTGTCAGAACCTGAAGCAACAAACTTGACAATGTATGCGTTGGACAGACACCATGGAAAGTGGCCTTTGACCTTGAGATGACATCTACCTGAAGTAAACTTTGACCGTTGAAATGACATTTTTGAACCTAAATTTGACATCTGACATTGACATGATCTTGACACGCGCAATGGTCAATAACCCTCCAGTAGAAGTTGAAATGACATCTCTATCTGTAATAGTTTTCAAGATATTCAAGATTTAAAATTTCAAATGCTGCTGATTAGCATAATTCATATTGCTACAGCTTTCATTTTAAATTCAACAGATGCACAATGGTCAATAACGCTCTAGTAGAAGTTGGAATGACACACACACTTAAAAAATATAGTAAATCGATAACAAGACCAAGGGGAAGAACCGTAAAAGTTCCAACAAAGGTCATCAGATTCTCTGGGGCCATTAACGGCAGTCCTAGGTGGGGGTGGGCGCGAGTGGAGGCAGTAGTACTCTGGTACAGGCGGGGGGTACAGATGATCAGTTTAGTACGGAATGCAGAAAATAAAAATATTTCAAAATTATAAAGGCCCGTGTGAAGTGGGGAAAATAAAAGAACTTCCAGTATAGTATACGTAAGCGAAATAAGATGCCCCAATACGCCAGTAGGACTACCGAAATACCCTTGCCACTCACCAACCCATCCCCACCCCATTAAAGACTTGTGCATTGCCAAAGAAGACTATTGGGTCTGTTGTTGTCGTCGTCGTCGTCGTCGTCGTCATCATCATCATCATCATTAATATGATTATCATATTTGAGTAAAGGCCGGGGAAAAAACAGAAAGAATGAGTGTGAACCAATTTTATTAATATGTGGATGAGTATCATTTCAGTGATTTTCTCTATCTTGCAACTGGAGACTATCAATGTGTTTTTCTTCTTGCAAAAAAAGAGGTAAGATCTGTTAGGTAGTCCAGTGGTAGCATTATATTTTGGATCCCTTCATACACACACACACACACACACACACACACACACACACACACACACACACACACACACACACACATATATATATATATATATATATATATATATATAGTCATGTAAAAAAGGAACAAACACAGTTCTGTATTACACGTGTATTTTATTTTTACTTTGGATTATAATACTATGTAGGCCTATATATTGGTTATGTATGTTTCGGTTATATTGCACGTGTACATGTATATTCTCAGCCATACTTCCCAAAAAAGGCTGACCCTCTCTGGTATGGATGCCTTTCTATAGTGGGCACTTTTCCCAGTCCCAAGAAGGACTCACTGCAGAGAGTTTCACTGTAAAAGACCTATATATTGGTTATGTATGTTTCGGTTATATTGCACGTGTACATGTATATTCTCAGCCATACTTCCCAAAAAAGGCTGACCCTCTCTGGTATGGATGCCTTTCTATAGTGGGCACTTTTCCCAGTCCCAAGAAGGACTCACTGCAGAGAGTTTCACTGTAAAAGCAGATATTGGAATAGTATGTATAACTGAAAGTAATTTTCAATGATATTTAACTGTTAAAGTGCGAAATGCCTGTAATTAGAATGATTTCAAATGTTACAAGTGTTGTATTTCCTTCGTCAGTCCATACTGACACCAGCAACAGTTAGCTTAGAAGGCATTTTTTTCAAGATTTAAGGTTTGAAATAGTGCCACTATTCAATGAAGAAAAAGTATGTTCTCCTTTCTGGGCACACGTAGTGAATTGTTAATGCTGACAAATCAAACTTTTTTTCAAAAGATATTACAAGTAGAAGTGTTACTCCGACTTATTTAGTTTGTGTCATAGATGCATTCAATGAAATGAAAATTAAAGTTGTAAAATTTGGATTTATAGTAATTAGGCACACTTCTGAGCTTTAAATGTTAAATATCTTCAAAAGTATTTTAGACAGAGGTGTCAATAGCGACTTCAGTTCATTGGTTTGTCCAATGAAATGTATGTGAAAGTTGTAAAATTTAATTAATGCTAATGAGGCAAACTTGAGAGATTTTAATGTTTGCCATGTAAAACATTTTAAATGTAAATAGGTAATTTCAATCGAAATAATTGGGTGCAAGATACACTCGATTATCGTTGAAAAAAATAAAACATTTAAAAATTTTACATACTTTCGAGACATACAGATTTGCTCTCAAGCAAATCTTATTTTCACTATCTTTTGCACGTGTGTGTGTGTGTGTGTGTGTTTTATTTATTCATTTATTTATTTATAAAAGAGATATTTATGCAGACATTGCATTTTCCCAATCGCATAATAAAATAAAGTGTTTTCAGAATATCATGAAACCAGTTGGATACTTTATGCGCAGCACACGAAAACTAGAGCTTGAACGTTGGCATGAACTGAGTGTGCAGCGACATCTGGCCGCAATCATTAATAACAATTTTATTTCCCACCGGCCTGATGTGACCCATCACACCAGGACTCGCAACAGCACGGAACCGTTCCCCTCAGCACCGGACAAACTGGTCGGTGGTCAAAATGTCTGCTTTAATGTTCTGACTGATTAAGCAATACTTAAAAAACAGTCTTAATAGAGTTTATTTTCAGAAAATGGATTAGTAATAAAACTTGTAAACTTAATTGTTGAACAACGCACGTCTTATGTCAACAGTCAAGGTTAGACGCTTGTTGAGAACGCAACCAGCGCCAAGTAGAAGCTGTCGAGTCATGCTCAATCCGGGGGTGAGGTGGACAGTTAATAGGCCTATATTGATCTAAATATTTCGGGGGGGGGGGGGATGTAACAATTTTTACTATTTCATTTCTGACTACTAGTCAAACATAAGATATTTGATATTGACATCACATAACAGCAGGCAGAACAGTCGGCGACTGAACGGGTTACCCTGGGTAAACATATTCTGATAAATAAATTTAAAAAAAAAAAAAAAAAAAAAAAAAAAAGACGGACCATGAATGAAAGAAAAGCCTGATACGGGTGTTACGTAAGCATGTGCCGCGCGGTATTTTCATTTAGTTAATAGTTTTTACCGATGATGCCGTTTGGAATATTTACCAATAAGATGCGTCAACACCGCCCCTGGAACTGCGTCCTGGGTGCTACTGCTATATCCTAGCCCCAAGGGACCTCCCCACGCTCTGTTAAGCTTGCGGGTGCTTAACAGAGCGTGGGGAGGTCCTTTGGGGCTACTGCTACGCCATATACTAGCGTACATCTGGAAAAATTGTTCTATACCTTCCAGGCAACGACGCCGGGTGAACGTCGCAGATTTGGTCAATGTTAATCTAACGTTAATTCGACGTCAGTGATGTTACCGCAAAGTTAGTCAAAATTTTTTGACATCAGATGGCCAGAAAATTGCAAGTGATGTACATAATGATACATGTGGGCCTAGTGAGTGTTATGCTGATGCGAACATAGTGACAGGTAAAGTCTTCTGTTGGGGGTGGGGTGGGGATGGTGGACTGCAAATATATTTATTTCCTCTGCATAAAATCAGCTTAACATGAAGCTTCCCGGAAATAACATTTCCAATATTGTTCATAACCAGTTCCCAAAATCTGTTTCTGGCATAACCTCGTCGATCGAGTTCGGGTCAAAAGTGCATCCGCACAACGAAATGTCAGTAAAGAATGGATATATTCAATAACTTACTGCGTGATCTCAAAATCATTCCACGAAACATAATTATTTTTTCTTGTATATGAAAATGAATTTAAAAAACGAATAAGCTATTTTGGTCTCCGTCTTCCTGCCACCGGGATAAAGTTGCAGATTTGCAAGTGTCTTCATATTTCACCTGAAAGTAATCCCTCTGTGTTTTTTAAACTCTCATCTTCAGCATCCAAGAATTCTGCAAAAGTCCCCAAAGTCCTTTTCAAGAGGCGAACAGTGAAAGCAGTTAGTTGTATGTCCCGTTGTCTGTTACCAGCATACGGCTTCAAAATTGAACATATTCAATTGACATTACGATGGTCTGATTACAAAACCGTTTTTTTTTTCTTTTAAATGAGAAATCGGACATACTGTGTTTTCCTATAACTAGTTTTGAGTACCGGTAGTTTCCATTATTGTTGCAATAAATTCGTTTCGTTTAACCATTCCAGTCCCCAATTCCGTTATGGTAGCCTGGTGGTTTTATTACAACGTTTAACTTAAATTGCTAAACATTATCTTTTAGTGTTATGCCCTACGTGTTCCAGCGTATGTAATGGTAGCGTAAACCTGTAGTGACCGGTACCAGATCAAGGAGCAAGTCCTTGTATGTTACGGATGAAAAAAAATCACTGTTGTCAAATATTTATTTCAGTTTTGTCCGGACCAGAACGTTCTATTTTTGAGACATATTGGCCAACACATCTTTAGGAAAATTGAAAAACAAACAATTTCCATCTCTGATTTGTTATCTCTCAAAAGCAAAAAAAAAAGCATTTGGTAGAAAAAGTGCTTATCTATTGACCTCCATCATCACATTATTACAGTTATCAACATTATGATTTTAAACTATGACAACTGGACTTTGTCACAACTTCTTCATTTTTCACATAGAGTCTTTTTTCCCCCATCATTCATAGTAGACTATTTACTTATCTGGATGTATGATGTATGGTGGGCCCCTTCGAAGAACAGGATACTGTCCGGAAATGGTTACCCAGGGTAAACAAAAATAAAAATTATACAGTAAGAATGCGAAAGTTCCTGACCACCGTATTAGTGTAAAGGACAGCGGAACACACGCACAAAGAACCAACATCCAAATTTTCTGGCGTATCATTCCTCCTCGTCCATGTCTAGCAATGTTGCTCGTGCGGCACATGGAAGAAGAAGGGCGTCACGGTAAGAAAACACTGCCGCTTGCTTCAGCTGCCCCGCCAGACTGGATGCAAAGGGCTTCAGTGTTTACAAAACACCGGATAACAGCAGCCCAGTGTTGTGGCGCAGCGGTACAACGAACTGGTTTCGTTGAGCAAGACCCGCCATGCACGCCAGTAATTCAAAGCAAACCCACCCGAATTAAGTCCATGTGGCGGGTCAAAGCGGAGCAAGGTATATCGCACACATCTTTTTTGGTTCTGATTCACCTGATTGTGTCTGGGACGAGACTTATGAGTCTGATACTCATTTGAGCCACGTTCCTCTTTTTTCTGCCACCTTCCTATTTGAATACAGCGTTGACTTGTCAGATACAAGCAACGGTGGGATAGGTACCACACTTCAGGAAACAGGGTTGCTCCGACGGGAACAGCTGAAAGCCTTTTTCTATTATATTTTAACTCTTTATCGATCACGCACAGTTTCACTCTTTCCTATTTTGCCGCCTGCGCAGACTAAGCCCCACTTGCAGATACAGCAAGAACACCATTGATGGGTTGACGGTGGTAGGCACATCATTCAAAGGTTGAGGAAGATAGATGAAACATCCTTCACAGCGTGATTGACGTGGCCAAAAACGCAATACAAAGGTTGATATATGTAGTTAAATCACCATCAAAGGTTGATAAAGGAGGTCAAAACGCCATTTAATGGGTAGTAAAGGTTGCTACAACACCATTCAAAGGTTGATGGAAGTAGCTAAAACGCCACTCAAAGTTTGAAAAATGTTGCTAAAACACCATTGAAAGGTCGATGTGGCTAAAAGCATAATGCAAATGTTGATTTAAGTGGCTAAAACTCTGCTTAAATGTTGATGGAGGAAGCTAAAACACATTTGAACGCTTAATAAAGATGGCTGCAGGAGGCTGGAACACCCTTCGAAGGCCGGTATAGGTCATTTGGCGTGGCTAAAACACACTTTGAAAGTTTTTATTGAGATAGCCAATACATCATTCCAAGGTTGATATAGGTGGCCAATACATCATTCCAAAGTTGTTATAGGTGGCTAAAACACCCTTCAAATGTTGACGTCATTCAGTGGTTAATAAAAGTTGCTAACAAGCCATCAAATGGTTAATAAAGGTTGACGTTAGAGGCTAACACACCATTCAAGAGTTGAAGGCAGAGGGTAAAACACCATCCAAAGGTTGAAGGCAGTGGGTAGAACACCACACAAAGGTTGATGAAGGCTGCTAAAACACCAACAGCCTATACACCATCCAACGGCTAATACAGGTGGCTAAATACTATTCAAATATCAAACAGGTCTGCTAAAACAAATTTCAAGTTTGTTCAGATGTGGCTAAAATAAAATTTAAAAGTTGATTAAGATGGTCAATATACCATTCAAAGACTGGTTATGTGGCTGAACACCATGCAAACGTTGGTAAAGGCTGCCGAAACACATTTTTAAGGGTGGGCGGATGTAACTAAAACACTATTCAAAGGTTGATACAAATGGTTTAAAAAAATTACATGCGAAAGTTTGTTAAAATTACCATTCAAAAGCCAATACGATCGTTTCAAAGTTAGTGAAGGTGCCCAACAATTAGATCTGACTTCTTATCTCAGGTTCATAAAGCTCTTAGAAACTGTTGAAGATTGAAAAAAGTGTTGGAGGTGGTAAAAAGACCATGTTAAAAACTTTGTCAAAGGTTGTAAACGTGGCTAAAACACAGTCTAAATGCTTGAAAGAAGTGGCTTTTTTAATGACAACATCAGAGAGGTAAGCTACAAGTTTATTTCACACGAAATGAGTGTGTGTCATATTACAACCATAAATGCGTAAGAATTGGCAACTTTTTCTTTCAATGCGATTTTCTCGGAACTGTTTTTTGTTCAACCTCTGCAATTTGTATCTCGCCTCACAAACGTACGAATTGCCTTATCACATTAAAATCAACGGACATCAAAAGAAAAATATCATATCCTGGAGCGTTTCTGTTGATTTTTTTTTGGGGGGGGGGGGGGAGACAACCCCTTCCGTGACTTTTGGAGCAATTAATAGAGAGAAAATGAACAACCCGTCAGGACTAAATAAAAAATGTATAACTTTTTATTTATGCTATTTCAAGACTAACCATTGAATTCGATCCCGGACATGGATATATATTTTAAAGTTCATCTGATATCAACTTGAAAAAAAAAACAATCAAACAAACAAAAAACAAACAAACAAACAAACAAACAAACAAACAAAAACAAAAAAACAAAAACAAAAACAAAAAACCAAAAAACCAAAAATAAAAAAAAAAAATTGTGCGACTTCTGCGCGAAAAATGTGAAAATCCTACCAAGTCAGAAAGAGTACTATCAAATCTCAAAAAATTCCAACCCTGCAAACAAAACAAAACAAAAACAAAAAAACAAACCCCCCCCCCAAAAAAAATCTATGGATATGTAGTAATCAGAAAATATCAAATATATAGGTTTAATGTACTTGTGAAAAAATTAAATGGGTAATATCGATCCCAAAGTTGCCAGTCTCAAAATGCAAAACACGATTGGGTTTCGTGGGAAACGTTACAAACTGTTTGCGCGAGCTGGATCAATGTGGAAAACAAGATTCGTAAATTTGTTTGCTTCTGAATAAGGTCGTATAGCGGAAATAGATATATTTCTGGAACAAGATTTGTACATGTCAGGAAAATCACGAGCAGGATTGACGTGATCGTTCTCTTTGGACAAATATAGCCTGTAGTCGGTCGTACTGTGTCCTTACATGCAGGTCTACCTTGCGTTCTGTTGCCACTTATTTTCACACGTCTATGATGGCTATATTCTGGTGGTCGTGTGTCGTTTGCTTCAATGTTCTTGACTACAACATGAATTAAAACTTGAGAATTGTAGATGAGTTCTATCAGAATAACATGCCCCAGGTTAACAGCTTGAGCTAAGCGCCCAAACCTTGTCAAGTAAAGCAGTTGGCCACAGTCAATCAAGTTAAAAGTAAATTGTTAAATTCCACGTATATGGCAGGAAAGCTTGCAGCAGGATTGACATAGACGTGCGGGATACAAAGTACCAACAGCGTCTCGGGTTTGGATGAGAACGACGGGGGGGGGGGGGGGGCTACGGTTTACATACTTTGAAGTTGTTAATTATCCTTTCTCGGATAGTAATATTTCGGATACGATTAGATATAATACATTTTTGTCACAGATTTTAGATTTGGTCCTATATGTTCTAAATTCCAGGACTTTGCATCTAGAACCAAGTTTATTTACAATAAACTTGAGTCAAGAGGATTCAAAGGCGTACTTTTGATCAAATATTTCTACAAATTTTGCTGTAAATATCCCGAGATGGTTGGAAAGTTTGGCTTCAATAATTTTAGAGATTTTAGACTTGCCTGTTTTGCTAATTAATTATATCTTATGACATCATTCTGTTCAAATGTTCACCTTTCAGACATTTTAGGCTAGCTTGTTTTCTTTTAGGTAACCCCCCAGGGGCTACAGGTAGCAAGAAGCGGCCTACGACAGTTAGAAGCTTGCCTAATTGTACTTGATATCTGGTTAATATTTTCATTGCATTCTCTTGACATAAATACAAATGACTTTCATTCTTTTCTGACTTGCCCTATAATTCTACTGTTAATATCCAAAGATTATTAGAAAAATTGGCCACAATAATTTACAGTTTTTAGACTTGTCTGTTTTGCTACTTAACTTTATCTTTTGCCATCTTTCTGTTTTAATATTCACTTTCAGACATTTTAGGCTTACATGTTTTCTGTTAGGTAACCCCCCAGGGGCTACAGGTAGCAAGAAGCGGCGTACAACAGTTACATGTTTGCCTAATTGTACTTAAAATCCTGTTACGAAAAATTGTTTTGATAGCATGTTTTTGGCATAAATGCAAATGACTTTCATTCTTTTCTGATATGCCTAAATGCACATGTACTCAATACTAAAAAATTATTTAAAATTTACAGTATTTTCTCAAATGTCACAAGCCTGACACATTCCGTTGACACATTGACTCAGGTTTGGCAGTGAAATAGAGCTTAATTGTTTGTGGAGTAGGTGTCATCATGGAGTTTGTTTTACATCTCTGGTGCAGGATGTACATTGTTGCAGTCCTTGTTAGGATTTCCCTTGGTTTATACAGGTGGTCTAGCTGCAACTGTTTATTTTACAATCACTGGGACTGAATATAATGCCCCAGTTTGTTTCCACTTCAGTTAAACATTGGCGGATGGTTTAACTAGGATAAGCTGTCCAGCTAGAAAGGGTACATATTGGTTCAGGGGTAAGTCAAATTGTTCTTATCTGAACCTGTACTATGCAAATTTGGTAATTACGGTTTGTTTGACAGGTATTCTTCTTTCATATGAAGCTCTGCATTTATAAACAAAACTTCACGTATTTAGCTAATTAATCAATTGCCACGTTCATATTTATTCATTATTATGTGGGTTGTCTTTGCTGAATATTTAGCTTAGACAAGGAGCCGCTACTCAGAGAGACATGTACGGGTAAAAGGCTCCGAAACATGTTGAGTAGTTACCCGCTGAAGACCCTTTAATTTATTGGGGCTAATACTGCCTACGTCAAAATTTTACAGAGGAACGTGTGCAATATGGAAAATAGTACTGCTATGCATATAAGTTAGACAGGGGCAGGTTAGCTTATGAAGAGTAGAGTTCGGACTGCGGAATAGGGTAATGACTACTAGGAAGTGGACACAAGTACAATAACAGCGACCGAGGGGGCCAGGTTTGGCACCAACGGGGGGGGGGGGGGGGGGGGGCTTTACACCCTCCATGCGAGGGCTGAGAGCAACCGAAGGGGTAGTGTTGGCCGGAGGATGCCTCCCGTCCCGAGGGGAAAAAATGGAAAAATAAAAAGCTAGACTGATTCATTTTTTAAAATTCCGAGTCAGTATTCTATTCCTCAATCACCATAATATACACCATACCTTTTACACTTTAAAACTATGTATAAATATGCCGGGCTTGTGAAAAAATAAATGGCAGTAGAGTTTCTCCATATTTTTTTAACACTGAGTTTAGGCCGAGATATTCGTAGGCACCTAGATCTCGCACAAAAGTTGCAAAGCTGGTAACACTGCCAGGCGTTGTGATCCGCTATGTCAAGGAATTCTTGGTCTGTCTAGACATTCACATAATGCAAGCAAAAAGCGAAGTTGCAGATGACAAATAAACATTAAAACTATGCAGGTGTAGACAATATGTCTATTTGTTTTAGCATCTTGATCGTCATCACCTTTGTTAGCGAACATGCAGATGACAATTAAATGTTAAAGCTATGCAGGTGTTGACAAAATGCCAATTTGTTTTAGCATTTTGATCGTCATCGCTATGGTAAGCAACCTTTTTGAGCGGCAGTTTCAGTTTTCCCTGCACCTGGTGAGTTTTTATTATATTTTGAAGTAGAAGGAGCGCACGTGCTGCCCACGTGTTGTGAAACCACAGAGATTGCACCATTGACTTGTGCATGTGTTACGACATGCAAATAGACATATTAGCGTGTTTGCGTATAAATAGCTTATTTGAGGTTGGAATTATTTAAATGTTTAGGGATGAAAAGTGTTAAGACATTGACCGGATAAACATGTAAGCAAGCTTCACCAGATGACGTTACAGCTGAATTAGCCCAGTGTGACATTGCAATGTTTCCCTCAGGCTCAACAATGGCTGCGAAAACTCCACCTGACAATTTGTGAAATCACAGTAACATGACTGGGATACACAAAAAAAAAACAAGAAAAAAAAAACAAACAAACAAACAAACAAACAAACAAACAAAACAAAAACAAAAAAAACCCCTTCCACTTTTCAAAATTCAAAATTGCCACGACGCAAGTATTCCGGAGGATTTCATGGATCTATGTTTCAGTGCCTCGGCTGCTTAATTAATTTGTAGTCAAGTGATGGCTCAAAGAAACTATAGTTTTAGCATTACCTTGGCATTATGCTACAAATTGGCACTATGCTACGTCAGCAATGTAGCCAACATCAAACCGCGACCAACCCAGACATGTACTCTTAGTCTTAGTCTTATTGTTATTGTTAGGATTTTGTTTATGTTGTGCTATCGTCGCGGCACTTTCCCCAAGAGGTGGGGGTTTGATGGTGAAGGCGATCACAGTGCCCTGACACAGGTGATAATTTTGCCCCAGTGCAAGGTAAGGAAATTAAGACAATTAAGACCGATGTGAAGTACAGGATATAAAGTGGCTCTCAGAACGAAAGTGCGGTCAAAAAAAAAAAAAAAAAAAAATCTCAGTACGCCAGAATAGAAAACCTCCTTTTTCTCGGGAAAGTCGGTCGTCAACGATCTGTAAGCAACAGTCCTAACCAAAAGATTAATTGCATACAATCCGACATCAGCTCTGCCTGCGTGGAGACGGTCTCCGCGTGTTTGTGCAAGGCAAACCGAGGGCGCTGCGACGACCGGCAGAAGGTGGCTTCGCAGTCAACATCTTTGAAGCCTAAAATACATTTTATATGTGAAATATTACATGATAAATTTCAGAAGCTTTCCAAAAGAGTCTGACGTACTTTTTCTTTCTACTAGCAAAAAAAAAAAAAAAAAAAAAATTGACCCATAAAGTATTTGACTTTTTTTAACGTAAATGGGAAGGTTCTGCGCGAAATATTATGGTAACGTTTTGGCACAAAAAAAAGCTTCCAGTAGGGCAGTGCGGTTAATAAAATGTCTCAGTGCGCCAGCGAGGAAACACCCTTCACACTAATTGGCAGCGTTTGGAAGTTTCCATCACCCACAAGATTAAAGTAGAAAGAGAAGACAGCAGATCTTACAGGTACATTGCTGTTGTTGTTCAGCTAATGAACATGTGACTAAAAGTTATGGAATTTGAAGGCTTGTTGCTCAATATCAAAAAAGTACAGGGGATGCATCCACTCCAAAAGGTTATTGGTAGGGGTCCCATTGCACTGGAACAAGAAATATTATTGCCCCAGTATAGGGTGCAGAAAATAACATGGCTTCCAGTATGCTGGTACGGAAAATAAAATCCCCCAATATACCAGCAGGAAAAATCCGTTTACGCCCTTCTATCAAGACCAACTTTAATGGATGTTTACTTTGCACAACTTGCTTTGGGGCTGCAGATAGGGTGTAACAGTGGCATGAGGACATTTTGACAAATCAGACTTCAAAGTATTCTCATTATCAAAATGCGCTAACAATCAACAAACAGAGAGAGAGAGAGAGAGAGAGAGAGAGAGAGAGAGAGAGAGAGAGAGAGAGAGAGAGAGAGAGAGAGAGAGAGAGAGAGAGAGAGCAGTGATAATGAAATAATTGCACTGTAATTTATGCATAAAATTTTTTAAGAAACTAATCGGTGTTTTACTTTTAAGCTTGCCATAGTTTATGATAGCTGTAAATGTGCTCAGGAGAGCATAAAGCCTTCGGGGTTTGCAGCCAGGTAAAACTGAATCCTGTCATTCCAACATGAGACAAGTAGATACATCGTTCAACCATTTAATTCCCATACAGCCACCGTACAATATTTTTGAAACAAACATTTCTTTCGTAATAGCACATTTTTGCGTGAGAGGTTTTATTTCCGAGAGAATGAGACATCAATACGACTCCCCACCAATGTCAATCTCTGATTTCCCTGGTGCACTCTACGAACAGAACCTACTGTAGGAAAACTGTTGGCAGGGTGAATATCCCCGTGACAGCACTCTTCAGATCGTCATTTTAAAAAATCATATCGCCACCTCTCGACTAATTGAAAATGAAGAGTCCATGACGCCAAAGAGTGTCATAACACCAATCGGTCATCTCCTAGAAAATATGAAGGCAAGGAATATATCATGAAATAACACGGGACAAAGAAAGCTCTGATCTTGTGAATAATGAATTGGAAATGTATGGTGAAGATACGATATGGCCACCGTGGGTATAAGTGCAAACTATTATATTCCTTTGATTTTGAAGCAAATGAATTTATTACACATTACATAAATTTAGTACTTAAGTGTTTCAAAATGCACAAAAAATCGATAATAAACATGATAAACATATTTTCTGCATATTCTCATTTGCTTTTCCTTGATGCACAGATAATTAAGAAAACGATCATGTAGCTTTGAAAGAGTTACTCCACACTGATGTCACCAGAAGGCGTACTTTCTTTAAAACAAAGTTAAACTTACTTGGTTGCATTTTTTCACATTCGTTTCTGTTCAGCTGTGGTTTACTTTCGTCATCCCTTGGAATCTACGTCTGCAGTATCAAAGTAATGTACTTCAAAGTAATTGAGTCAAACAGTAACCCAACCACAGTAAATATATAAGACCTTAAAAAAATACATGTTGATAATCTAAAACGCTTCAATCCGGTAAGAGATCGGGTCTTGCATGCACCCTTGGGGATCAGAGAGATTTAGAACTAGTTTTTACGTGTCTATGCCAGAGTTTCCATACAAAGTACGATTCATCCAACAAAGTATTTTCTAAAAAAGAAACGTTTACGTGTGTACCCCTTTAGACAGGATCATGATAGTACGCACACACAGAAGTACAGACGGGATCAATTCCCCAACTATGAAAAAACCGACTTGAAAGTACCCCGGTAAAGCATAACTAAATTACCTACTGCTTAAAAAGCCATTTGATAATTTTTACGAATTGCAACCAGTGGAAAGTCTTTAGTGCCAAATTGGACTGAGTTCTGTCAATCCATCTGTGAGATGCTAAAGAAGAAGTAGACACTAGGATAGATGAACCAGACACAATGCCTCATAATAGAAAATTATCGTCTACGATAAAAAGGGTAACGCCGCATTAATGTCCCAGGAAGGCGTGCTTTCTTCTATGTGGTATTATTAAAACAAAGTTGAACCTACCTGGTTGCATTATTTCACATTCGTTGCTGTTCAGCTGTGGTTTACTTTCGTCATCCCTTGGAATCTACGTCTGCAATACCAAATGATTGTACTTCAAAGTAATTGAGTCAAGCAGTAACCCAACCATAGTAAATATATTAGACCTTCAGAAAATACATGTTAATAATCTAAAACGTATCAATCCAGTGGGAGACGTGGTCTTGCACTTGGTGATCAGAGGTTTGGAACCAATTTTTACGTGTTCTATCCCATAACTTTCATACAAAATACGATTGATCCAGCAAAGTATTTTCTGAAAGAAACGTTTACGTGTGTACCCCTTTCACACAAGACCGTGATAACACACACACAAAGAAGTACACATAATGACAGTCTCAATGCCTCTGCATTGGAAGGAAAGACTTAAAAGTACGCCCCTAATGTATAACTAAATGACTTACACCTTGAAAAGTCATTCATTTTTAATTATTCTAACCAGTGAAAAGTAGTTGTGCCAAATTTGAATTAGTACAGAAAAACATGATCCATATTCATTAATTCCAAACCCAACAATGACAGCAAAGAGATTTCAGGCCTGCCAAAGCATCAACATTTCTCTTCCAATACCAATTTCAAGAAACAAATTTCACTCCTGACTTGAGACAGGCAGTCACCCATAACAGGCAACTGGTGTTTTTTTTTTTTTTTTGAGTGTGTTCTGTCAATCCATCCATGAGATACGAAAGAAAAACGGGACGCTAGAATAAAAAAAAAAAAAAAAGAAAAGAAAAAAAAACAAAAAAAAACAAGAACACGATGCCTTCTAATAGATTATTTTAAAAAAGACATGATTAACTTTCGCCATCCCCTGGAATATGCGTCTGCAATATTAAGGTAATATAACTTGATGTAATTCAGTCAAAGAGTGAGTCAACTGCATTAATTATACCAGATATTCAAAAAATACATGGTGACATTCTAAATTATACAAATCCAACAAGAGACCTGATATTGCACTTGCTGTAGCTTTCATAGAAATAACGATTCATCCCGTAAAGTATTTTTTAAAGTAACATTAACGTCGGCATGGAAAAAAATGAGAATAAGTGGCAGTATTGACCAAACTGTGACCGTTTCTACAAACTCGATAGGATGACATTCTTAATGAACGTGTATGCAGAAATTATAATTGAAATATGATTGATTAGATTCTGGTCACAAATAAGTTCAGTTAATCCATCGGACAATGCTTTCTTAATGAATAAATTCTTTTAGAAGAAATATTTAATTCTGAGTGTTATATTTAGCAGAAAAAAAACCAAACACCCCCGCAAAAAAATAAAATAAAAACAAAATAAAAACAAAAGAACAAAAAAAAAAGACAACCCCCCTCCAAAACAATCCAACAAACAAAAAACAAAAAAAAAACAAAAAACAAAAAACAAAAAACAAAAAACAAAAAACAAAAAACAAAAAAACAAAAAACAAAAACAAAAAACCCAACAACAACAACAACAACAACAACGCCCCCCTTCTAAAAAAAAGACCCATTGCAGATATAAAAATAACATGCCTGGAAATCAAGCCAAACTAATGATACTGAATAATCCACTCAAAATACAAGAAGGCGTGCTGTCGTTGATGTGGTATAATTACCCCCCCCCCCATCCCCACCCACCCGGTTGCATTTTTTTCACATTCATTACCTTAGCTGCCTGTTCCACCAGGATTGACTTTGTCATTCCCCAAAATCTGCGTCTGCAATACCAGAGTAATGTACTTTAACGTAATTTAGTCAAACAGTAAGTCAAGTGCGGTAAAAATATCAGCGTTCCAAAAATATACGCTGACAATCTAAAATATACCAATCGGACAAGAAACCTAATATTGCACTTGTTGTAACTATCATTTCATTCATCCCGCAAAGAATTTTTCAAAAGGAATAAAGAAAGCTCTCACAAAAGATAATTAGAGAGTGAGGTATGGCCGCTGTGGGTCTATGTCTACATACAAAGTGTTAACTTTTGTTTTAACCAGGGATGTGCCGCATCCCTATTTTCGCTTAAAGCTTTTGAAGCTTACAGATCATTGAAAACGAATCAAACTTTATGTAAAAGCTTTCCAAAATGCAAAGAAAAATCTGGCCAATATCAGGGAATGGATGGATTTTCCGAATATCTTCATTTGTTTCTCTGATATATAGTTGATTAAAATTACCATATGGCGATAAGAAGGTAACTGACGTCAGCACAAGGCGGGCTATCTTTGATGTGGTATAATAAAAACCCATAAACATTCCCGGTTGTATTTTTTCACTTTTTTTTTTTTTACTTTTAGCTGCCTCTTCTGCCATGATTAACTTTCGTCATTCCCTGGAATTTGCGTCTGCAATATCAAAGTAACATACATGTACTTTAATGTAATTTAGTCAAACAGTAAGCCAACCACAGTCAGACATTCCAAAAATACATGCTGATAATCTAATATCCCATGAGCACTCCACGACCAGAAGCGAATGAAGAAAATTGTTTGAAGGATGTGTATCCTCCTCAGATTGTCATTCGAAAATACCATGTCCGCGCCTTCAGTCTTGTGGTCTTTTGACACACTCCACTCGGAAATGATTAATCCATTGGAAATGAAGAATCCATTTTGTCAGAGTAACATCACATCTGTCGACCTTCACCTGGAAAATATAAATGCACGAATACGATTTTGAAATAACCAGGGACAAAGAAAGCTCCGCTCAATGAAACAATAACGTAAAAGTGTAGTGAAAACATTGCCACTGTGGACTAGATCTACATACAGACTGTTAACCCAGCAAGCATTGAAGATTGGCTCAACGTTGGCCAATGTTACATTACATTGGCCCTACATTGGCCCTACATGGAGCCAAGCTTTATAGTTTGCTGGGGGTATTTTTTTAATTCAGAGATTATGTAGATAACAGATTGTAGAAAACTACTCGAACTTTATATTCAAGTGTTCCAAAATGAAAAAATAAATCTGGTCCACATCTATCGATTTTCATCGGCTTTTCTTTGATTTACAGATGATCAATTGGAAAGAAGGAATCCACTTGGTCCGGGTAACATCAGGGCAGTTTTGCATAATATAAAAGGGCAACACTTTTCGAAATAACAGGAAAGCAAGAAAGATCTGTTCAATGAAACAATAATAGAGCGTGATAAAAACATGGCCATTGTAAGTTTTCGAAGCAAAAAGATTATTAAAAACCAATCGCACTTCAAATATAGTGTTCCAAAATGAAAATAATATAGCCAATATTGGCCACTATATGTTTTCGAAGCAAATGTATTATTAAACACCAATCGAACTTAATATTACTACAGCATTCCAAAATGAAAAAAATATAGCCAATATTAGCTTTTCTTTGATGTATAGATAATTGAAAAATATAATGTAGCGAGAAGAAGATTACTGACGTCACAAGGCGTGCTATGTTTGAGTTTGATATGGTATTTTTATAACAAATACTTACCCGGTAGCATTTTTTATACGTTTGTTACTTTTAGCTGCCTGTTCCTTCACGATTAACTTTCGACATCCCCTGAAATCTGCGTCTGCAGTGTCAAAGTAGCATAGCGGAATCTAATCCAGTCAAACAGTGAGTCAGCTACAGTAAATATACCAGAAGGAATCCACTTGGTCCGGGTAACATCAGGGCAGTTTTGCATAATATAAAAGGGCAACACTTTTCGAAATAACAGGAAAGCAAGAAAGATCTGTTCAATGAAACAATAATAGAGCGTGATAAAAACATGGCCATTGTAAGTTTTCGAAGCAAAAAGATTATTAAAAACCAATCGCACTTAAAATATAGTGTTCCAAAATGAAAATAATAGAGCCAATATTGGCCACTATAAGTTTTCGAAGCAAATAGATTATTAAACACCAATCGAACTTTATATTACTACAGCATTCCAAAATGAAAAAAAATATACCCAATATTAGCTTTTCTTTGATGTATAGATAATTGAAAAATATAATGTAGCGAGAAGAAGATTACTGACGTCACAAGGCGTGCTATGTTTGAGTTTGATATGGTATTTTTATAACAAATACTTACCCGGTAGCATTTTTTATACGTTCGTTACTTTTAGCTGCCTGTTCCTTCACGATTAAGTTTCGACATCCCCTGAAATCTGCGTCTGCAGTGTCAAAGTAGCATAGCGGAATCTAATCCAGTCAAACAGTGAGTCAGCTACAGTAAATATACCAGATATTTTAAAAAATATGCTGACAGTCTTAAACATACAAATCCAACAAAAGACCCGATCTTGCACTTGCTACAGCTTTCACTGATATAACAGTTCATCATACAAAATATTTTTTAAAAGTAACCTTATAGTCGGCATGGAAAAAAACAAGAATAAAGCCATTGCACTTTATTTATGTATTGTACTAACTATATGTATATCCTTCGTACTTATATTATGTATTGCACTAAATAATATATGTATAGCCATTGCACTCTAGTTACTTATTGCACTAAATATATGTATAGTGAGTGCACCCTATCTGTCCCAATTAGTAGCCTATGGTGTAATTTCTTGACAAACTTGTTAGTGGCCATGATATTGACGGATTTTAAAACCTGAATTGGGTCACCCTGACTTATTATATTGAAATTATCATTTTGAATCATTTCTGGCTTAATATTAATATTCATATTTGTTGCCATTTATTTTGTATGTTGTTTGAATCAAATAAAGGTGATTTGAATCTTAAATCACGCTTAGAAAGTGGACAAAAAGTTGCCAGGCAATGATGCGGCCTGGATATAAAAACGAAGCACCAAACATGGTGGACGCCCACGGAAACCTGCGCACTATGCACGCTTTTCTTGTTCTTTTGAAAATCAAAATGTACTTGCACTAAATCTGACATAGAAAATTATCGAACCTGATTTGTCTTTTAAATCAATTTGACAATGGCTTCTTGCAGCTATTTGACGATGCGGCTCTTGAAAGAATAAAATGATATATAGCAGTCAGGATCCTCCAATATAACCATATTAACACACTATAATTTCAAATTATTGTGCACGGAAATTAATCTGACGTACAAACGACGGTACTGTTCCCACACGAGTGTTAAAAAATCAGGTTTATCATTTAACCTATATTTAAAATAAATCGTTTTAATTTTGCATTATGTTTTGTGACCATGGAACGGCCCGGTCTCGAACCAGCAACCTTCGGCACCAATCACCTATCCGAAAATGGGAAACGCACATACCGTATAAACATATGTGCCATGTAGATTTTCTGTTACACATCGTAGATAATTTCTTATTTATCATCCACATGACGGTGAATGGAGCAATACTTTTTTTAAAATGACAATCTTTGTTTTGTTAGGACTACGGTTTGGATATGGTAATGACACTGTCTAATTTGGAGAACGTTCACGATAATGCCCCGCCCCTTCCACCACCACCAGAAAACATGTTTCTTCAGGGCATTCTGGTCGTTACATGCTCAGACGACACTGTTCATTGTTGCATATCAGAGGCAAATTTCCGTGCAACAGTCTCTGTTGGTGGATTGAAGATGTTTTCCATAAAATTCATCAAAGTCGAAATTAACATTTCACTTCAAAAAAAATCCTGCCACCAAAAGCAAAATTGTACACAATATCTTCCAATAATAACAAAAACTAAACCTGCATGTACCAACATTTCTCTCCCTGTTTCTACCTATCTAAATACTGTAGTGCTTCTGATTCTATCTAAGAACATATATGTCTATTCTGGAGCTACCTACCTGCCTGCACGTCTGTCAATCAATAGCTATCTACATGCCTGCCAATCTATAGCTACCTACCTGCCTGTTAATCAATACCTACTTGCCTGCCTGTCAATCTATACCTACCTAATTACCTGCCTGCCAATCAATAGCTACCTACCTGCCTGTCAAACTATGGTTACCTACCTGCCTATAAATCTATACCTACCTACCTGCCTGCCAAGCTATTTCTACATGTCTATCTTTCTCTTCCTGCCTGCATATCAAGTTAAGGATCAATTATTTAGATAATTAGATCAGGGAGAAATTGGTGCAATGAAATCCGTAGCATGTAGTACCAAAAACCTTAAAATTTGCTGACAAGTTGAAGAAAATTGTTAAAGCATGTAATGTCCATACAGCTGAGGGCCAATAAATTGTTAAAGATATTCTTTCTCCATATTACACATTATTTTAATGGAAAGTTTTTGCCAGACTGTACGCGGCCTGGTATTGTTTCAATTTGAGGGATTACGACCTCCACACTCAATGATACTACTTATAGTTTTATATTTCTTTGTCAAAGATATAGTACCAAAAGTTTCACTTCAGTCCATTCACAAATTTTGGTACTCCATCGCATATAGTTTCCATATATTCTCAGTAAAAATACATCGTTTTTATACATATCTGTCTTAGCTTTATGGTAATTTTCAGCAAACTACTACAGGATGTACGGCAGCCATCTTTGTGTGACCATGCGCAGAACATACACAAGCGATCCCGCGCACTTGTCCGACCAAGACCAGTTCATAGGACTCGGGTTTATTCGGTTCACTTCGGGAAGCGCACCCTGTTTTGTTTACATTTTGTGCCCGACCACGCGGGCCGGATTACATGTGGAAGGATCAGAAAGTGAAACACACGATCTGCTTGGATTTAACCCATAGCAAACTTCCTGTATTTCACATCGCAGACAGTTTGCCACTGGGCAGGTTTTTACTCACTTGCGCAACGCAAGCGACATGCATGATTGAACATGTCAGGGCTCTCCCTCTCTCTCTCTTTTTTTTTTTCGATTCATTCCATGTGATAAACACTAAGTTGGTCAGAAATTCCATGATTTACATTTCTGTGCACTTTCTATTTCAATTCACCTGAAAATTTGATGCCGTAGGTGGTGCCAAGAGTCTGATCTTAAGTGCGGGTCAAATTTTTTTATCAAGCACTTGAAGCAACACGGCGCCGTGCAACACAAGCGAGTGCACACAGGCATGCTCCAGGCATGATTTTCCGTCATGTAAGTCTATTTTTTCCGGCCTTCGATCATGAATTTAATTACTATCTTGTTCTGTCATACAGATTTGTTCCATTCAAACATTTTAATAAAATTAAAACAACAAAATTTTGTTTAAAACATCAATAACTGACGCATCATCACGGTGTTTACGGCTACCATGGAGGTATAGGCCTAATACTCCATGCGGCTGCGCAAATCTTCGCTTCATCACCGCGCAGTATTTGCTTTGCCTTCCGTAAGGAATTGTCACTTCTGCCTCTATCTGTGTCTAGATTTGTTTGATTGAAGTGTATGTGTGTGTTTTTTTTAAAATTCTATTTTATTATATATATATATATATATATATATATATATATATATATATATATATATATATATATATATATATATACATATTTTTGTGAAAATACATAATGTGAAAATTTAGCATCTTGGTCCAATAATCTTTGTAAGAATACGACTCGTTCACTTTCTTAACATTGCGCCAGAGGCAGGTACATGGGTAAGAACGAGTTTGATTGCACAGTGAGCAACACGTAATCAAATCGATCCAACCAGGAGCCTCGAATATCCTAAGCGCATTTATAATGAGGGATATGAAAATAGATTCCCATTTTGGGCCAGTTTTCGAGGGATATCCCAGGATTTTTTTTTCTTAGCCAATAAGAGAGCTGCTTACATAGACAGACGAAAATCTGAGGATTCCAGCAGTATGAAAAAAATGGCGGACGATGCCAAACATCGTGACCGCAAAAGTGCAAAGTCACAAAGTTTTGAGGGTAAATTTTACAGTTGTATCATTCAAAACGTCGTGAAAAACGGGCAGTTGTTGGCTTTTTATCCATTTGGTAAGAATACATATGTTTTTACCGCAAAATCGAAAAAGCCATAGGCAAGTATTGAAGTTTGTATACGATAAAATTCACACGATTGCAGGTAAATAAACATTGCTGGCCAGCGGGAAGCTAATTGAAGGTTGGCTTGCGTTGCGCGCGGCTGGACGCAACAATGATGGCAAACGATGCTCACATACATTTCGAGTGTGCTAAAACACGGCTTGCTAGGGGTTAACTCAAACTGTCAGCAAACTAAAATGTACGTTTTACCATTGATGTGACATCTTACGTAAAAGATTTGCACTGTTCATCACAATCTGTTTTTTCAGGAAACATTGTTCATGTGAAACGGTAATGGTTAAGCTAGCAGATTACTTCATGGAAAGAATGGACAGCGGCAAATTGTGTGGAGTATTGTTAATTGATTTGCAGAAGGCGTTTGATCTCGTTGATCATGAACTCCTGCTGCACACTATATCGCTGTATGGTTGTAGAACAAACAGCTTGCATTGGTTCAACCAAGGAGGGTCAAAGTCTCTACCCTCCTTGGTTCAACTCATACCTTCATGATCGTCAACAGTGTGTAAGCTACGATGGCCATCTCTCTCACAGTATGTCACTAAACATTGGAATACAACAGGGATCAATATTAGGTCCACTTTTATTTATTGTTTTTATGAATGATATTATACTCGAGGTTCGCAATACCCGCTTGAAAATGTACGCACATGACTCTACATTGTATACTAGGCGTCACATAATTGAGACCATAAACCTCACTTTAAGCACAGATGCACAGCCTATCCACAAATGGATTACGGGCAACAGGATGGTTCTTAATCTCGAAAAAAACTGAATGTATGTTGGTAGGGAGAACACAGAGACTAAAAGAAAACATGGATAATTGCTCAATCGTTGTAAACAATTTTAAGGTCAAAAAGGTTGATACACACAAACTACTTGGTCTGCACATTGACAGCAAAATGACCTGGGATGCCCATGTGACACAATGATGTTCCAAACTGAAGAGCAGGTTGTACCTTATCAACAAAATAAAACATCGACTAACACTCAGAGCTAGACAGAGCTTCTTTTCTGGACTGGTTCAACCAATGATTGATTATGGATGTGTTGTGTGGAGGAAACTGCTCAAAGGAGCTTTTGATCAAAATACACAAATACATGAAAATGGATGCTAGATCAATACTAAATGTAAAAAATGTTGATCAAGTAAGGACTGTACATCTTTTTAGATCTCTAGGTTGGATGCCGATAGATACTCGAATAGAATATTATCAGGGATTACTCATGTACAGAACCAAACATGGAACAGCGCCACAATACCTCCAGGATGCTTTTACAGATGTTCAGCATAGTCATGCCTATAGCACGAGAAGTAGTCAATCAGGAAATATGTATGTGCCAGCCTACAAAATTTCTATTGGTCAGAGGACTTTTACCTACAGAGGCGCCATACTGTAGAACAGGCTGGATGATCACATGAAACAGTCGCAAAACTTGAATACCTTTAAAACACGATATGTGCAATACTTAAAGGGATGTCTGTACGAAAAAGAATATTTTACATTAGATACACCAACTTTTGCCAGGGAGTGACTGTAAAGTGTATATATATATTTTTTAAATCAATGTTGCTTTTAGTTTTAATTTATTAAAGGTACATATGTAGTATTTTATAATGACATCTTGATAAATGGCCCATTGAAGATCATTGTGCCCATAATGGCATAGTTTACCATCTTTAAATAAAGCTATTATTATTATTGTTGTTATTGTTATTATTGTCATTATCATTGTTATTGTTATTATTATTATTATTATCATTATCATTATCATTATCATTATCATTATCATTATCATTATCATTATCATTATCATTATCATTATCATTATCATTATCATTATCATTATTATTATTATTATTATTATTATTATTATTATTATTATCCATGCTGTTATCACCAGCGTTAGCTGTGGCATCCGTTGTAAACATGAAGGCAAATGCCAGACTCGACGACTTGCTGATTGGACAATCAGGCCAACAATGGAATGCATAATTTATTTCGGTCCGGAAAAGTTCGGTACAACTCGGTATAAACAGGTCTATTGTGTACAAACTTGTCCCAACCGATTTCTCCCCTTTTACACCAGTCAAGTCTGGTTCCTTTTTGAAAAGTAAACTTGTTTTTTTTTTCCCAACGGAAGGAAGCACATTAAAATAACTTGCAGCTATCAAACTCTGATATCCCCTGTGCACTCCATGATCAGAACAAGCCAAGAAAAATTATGGTGTAGATCGCCGTGAAAACACTCCTAGGATTGCCACCATCAAGGTAAGGTCAAGGTCAACTGGTTCATGCGACAGGCGGGCTAGGTATGTGTATTATCATTAGTTTCCGTTATAATCTGCACCCATGCAACTTTGAAACCACTCTACCTAGAAACACCAAATTTCTTGTGCTAAAAAAGTTGTATATAGTTGAAATACCCTTGCAAATTTGATAACTTTTCCTGCAAAACATTTTAACGTATTGAATGTTAATTTAACATAGAATCTTATGGGAATACAGACCTCAAGCCCTTTGTGTATTGGGTTGTGTATTTAGCGAAATACACATACAATAGGATGTATTCATATCTAAGTGCAGTCTTACTCTAACACCTATTGAGCAAAAAAGAGAGCCACCTGCATCAGGGCAGATCCATGTATTTAGCATGGTCAAAAGTACTTTTTCAACAAAATGAACAACACAAATACAGAATAAAAAAATGTATTAATATATATTTGAAACAAAAAGGATGCCTAAATTGGTTAGAAATGGGCTCTCTTTTGGTTGAAAAGGTGTTATTTATGGATGTTTATGTAGTATATTACACAAATCTGCTCTAATCATGGTGGACGGATCATGCTGTTGCCCCGGCAACACAGGAAGTGAGCAGGATCGCAGATAAATATGAATGTCTCCTATTGTTAATTGCGACCTCTCCTTCGCCCCTTTCGCCTTCAAGTGTGTTGGTCGGCATGGAAAAAATTTTGAATGGCAATACTGACCAAAGTTTGGCAATATGTAGAAACTTGATCGAAATATAATTCTTGCTAAATATACACAGTATCATTTGAAATTGGTTCACAGAAAGGATTAACGATGGGGTAGCAGACGATGGGGCTACAAAAACATTGTGAAAACTAGAAAAGATGATTTGCTGCATAGTAAATCAGTGTGTGTGTCTTCAAAGCATATTGGTATGGCAATGTACAACTAGTCCATAACACAGGAGTAGAAGTTGGAATGGAGTCTCTATCTATTATAGCTTTGAAGTTATTTTAGATTTAAAATTTCTAATGGTGCTATTTTGCATAAGTCAAATTGCTACAACTTTTGTTTTTAATTCACTAGGTGCGCAATGGTCAACAACCCCTTAGTTGAAGTTGGAATGACATTTCTATCTATTATAGTGTTGAAGATATTCAAGATTGAAAATTTCAAAAACTGCTAATTAGCATAATTTAAATTGCTACAATTTTTGTTTTAGATTTATAACATGTGCAATGATCAATCACCCTCTATTACAAGTTTAAATTACATCTTTATAATAATTTTGAAAATATTCCATTTGAAACTTTTAAATGCTGCTAATTAGCATAATTTAAATTGCTGCAACTTTTGTTTTAAATTCATTAGATGCGCAATGGTCAATAACCCTCTAGTAGAATTTGAATGACAAGAAGAAGAAGAAGAAGAAGAAGAAGAAGAAGAAGAAGAAGAAGAAGAAGAAGAAGAAGAAGAAGAAGAAGAAGAAGAAGAAGAAGAAGAAGAAGAAGAAGAAGAAGAAGAAGAAGAAGAAGAAGAAGAAGAAGAAGAAGAAGAAGAAGAGTTTGAGGGTACAGTGACAAATACAATTAAACTGTCAGGACATATTTATGGTTCACAGTTTTGTGTAACCTCCTTGGTCATATCTAGCATGATATCAGTGTAATGTAAGTCGATGTTCATGACTCCATTTACAACAGTACAGCAGACCATCGATAGTCTTTTCCTCCACGAGCAGATCCATTGTAAAATGTTTGCTGTGTTAAGTGCCCATTTGGGAATCCCTCTTCTCCCTTGACCTCTGCCCCCAAACCGCACGGTGTCTGTTACTACATAATTACATATCATGCTATGGCCACACGTGGGTTGAAACACGTGTATTTGTTTACAAGTGTAGTGATATTTAATGGCCAATCAGCGCATGCGCTATTAAATGAAAAGCACAGGTAAAGTTGACATTAGACCGTTCGGACCTCCTTGTGGTGTTTGCCTTTCGAATGCCATGAAATGTCTGAAGAAAGGTAATCGGTTTGAGGATATCCCATTTCCTTTGTCCTACATGTGGTCTCTGGAGAGAAACGGTTGCACACGGAAGTATGGGGGCTTTTGCACTACACCCAAATACGGAACGGTAACGGTATTTAGCCTTTTTTTTTTTTTTTTTTTTTTTTGCAAATGTCGGTATGGAGTGTTCATATTACAATCGGTCAAAACGGTGCCGAACCGTTAACGACTATTCAGCGTTTTATAAATCGAAAACAGAACCTACTTCATAGGTAGTTTTGATTTCGGTATGCCTGCAAAAACGTTATAGCAACGGAGTGCCAATATGAACATACCAAAACCAGGGACGTATATGTATACGCCGGGTGTGTACGTCCCTGCCAAAAAGGGCACAGAGAATAAGGTCTCCGGAGAGAGTCTTTTGTGTGTGTGGTGGTCTTACCGTCCATCAAGGCTGGGTCCACCATCTATGGTAGACACTTTATCGACAATACTTTACGAAAGCGTTAACAGCAGATGAAAGTCGTCTGCTGCATTATTATTTCCTTTCTTTGGAGTTTCTTTTACACTAAACATTTTACTGAATGTTTCTGCGGATCTCATCCTCGTATGCAGCCGTTTTCCTTCAAATGCAAGTTTTTAGCATCTTCCTTTTGGCAATAAGCGCAAAATGTTAAAGCATTGTAAAGAATTTTGCCCTGGAATGCATCAGTCTTTTAGACTGTATAACAGATTGACATGACAACCAGAATTTGAATGAACTATGTTTGTATCCGACAGGTGTCATGGAAAATCGAAATTTGTATTTCTTTTCAAATAACCCTTTATAGTGTGTCTTTATAACGAAACAAAACAAAACAAAAACAAAAACAAAACAAACAAAAAAACAAAAACAAAAACAAAAACTCTGTTACAATGGTTACATTGTGTTTCTTATAAAGGACGTTAATCTTCACGGTAATGGAGAATTCGTATGGAACAAAATGGCATGATGTCCTTTTTATTTGGATGCATGTCATGATCTGTTAAAGTTCCCTTTCTATGACTGTTCTTCGTGAATTTAAACCCCTCGCCTTTAAACATACCCCCCCCCCCCACAAGGCTCAACAAGCAGATGTTGATTATCTCCACGACAGCGCGCCTATAGGTCATCAGATTCATGCAGTGTGGGTTGAGCACTAAACACACTGGAGGTTTTGTGGCCAGATCCCCTAAAGCTGCTAATATGCCCGATATTGACAATTTTCGTCACAAAATTACTCATATTAATAGTATACCAGATGGGATCCAGCAACTGAAAAGCCCTCAACTGAAAAAAAAAATGATTGTGCTTACCACAATCATAAACATATATAAGAGGATGGAGCAAACCTCTTGAACACTGAGTGTCATCTACTGGCTCTATGAGTAAATCCTAACCTTATTACTCACTTGCCGAGCGATATTCTACTGTCTTATCTTCTTAAAGGAAATCCCGATCTCCCTTTGGAAATTAATGAGAAACTAGAAAAGAAGAATAGCTTCAGAACAAATATGTCTGGGTGCCTTCAAAATGAGAACTGTTAGAAATGCTACACTTTACCATTGTTCAACATAATCTAAATTTTGTGCATAAGCCTAATTTGCATAAAGTAAAATGCTACAACTTTGGTTCTTGGTTCATTGGGTGCGGCCTTGTCACAAACTTATAAACTGAAGTTTGAATGACACCACTATCTATAATAGTTTTGACGCTATTCAAGATGTTAATTTTGCGCATTTCCATAAATTAAAAAGCCTACAACTTTGGCTCATGGTTCATTGGATGTGGTTATGTCACAAACCCATAAATTGAAGTTAGGAATTGCACCTCCGTCTGTAATACTTTTGAAGTTATTCAAGATTCAAATTTTGCATATTCACCTAATTTGCATAGATTAAAATCCTGCAACTTTGATTCATGTTTCAATGGATGCGGCTTTGCCACAACCCTATAAATTGAATTGGAATGGCATCTCTATCATATTAGTTTATGGAGATATTCAACTTTGAAATTTTTAATGCCCTTAATTGGCATAATTTAAAATTCTACAACTTTCATTTATTGCCCATTATATAGGCAGGTGTCACAAAACCTCTACATGCACGTTTAAATTTTGTGTCGCTCTGCAATATTTTGGGAGATATGGAGCATTTAAAATTTTGATTTCCCCTATTTTGCATAATAATGAACAACATGACAATTCAATACCTAGGTGCACATCTTCGCTGGTAGATGAATATATATGCCAAATATGGCGATTGGGGGCGCAGCAGTTTTTTGAGATTCTGTTTGGACAAATTTGGGAGCCATGGATATAAAGAAAGAAAAAATCAGAGGAAATACAAGACGTTTAGGCTGGCACCCAGACATAAACAGGGGAAGGAGGGGGGGAGAGAGAGAGAGAGAGAGAGAGAGAGAGAGAGAGAGAGAGAGAGAGAGAGAGAGAGAGAGAGAGAGAGAGAGAGAGAGAGAGAGAGAGAGAGAGAGAGAGAGAGAGAGAGAGAGAGAGAGAGAGAGAGAGAGAGAGAGAGAGAGAGAGAGAGAGAGCCCAGTCATCACCTCTTTCAAATTCTATAGCAGAACAATTCATCACATGCAGGTGTCTGTTCAAGGTGATGCTGCTATTGCCTATTTAGCGGACCCAGGGTCCTTGACAATTGGACAGGGACCCTGGGCCACCAGCCACATACAAAAATGATCTGACACTTATCTGAGCAGAAAAAAGGCTGCTGTGACCATTGTCACCCGTACAGTTTTGTAAGCCTACCCCCACCCCTCCATCCCCAAGCTGTGCAAACATGCATGTCCAGTGCTGAGGCAGGGGTTGTCTACCTCTGCACCACTCCATTCCACCAGCCTCAAACATGCATTTCTCTTCACAGGGTTTGCATGGTGATTATGAGCTTTTTTTACATACAAAGTATTGAGTGATGATTCTTCCATTAAATGCTATAATATGTGAATCTGACTTGATATCAGATAATCTATGATACAGTCAAAATTACCTTGTGTCCATGTAACAAATCATTTTATATTCAACACAATGTGATATTCTTTTTCCCCCTATCACAAGAATATATTCAGATTATTTACACGACAAAAAAGCCTTTAAACTTGTCACATTTAGTTGCGCTTGCCAAATATACTGACCATAAATGCTGAGACTATAGTTTTGTTACATATGATGTGACTAAACTTGGTTTTCCTTCCATGACAAAATTTATCTCTTTGTTGCTATTGAAAAGATCTCAAACAATTGTATGGGTGGAAAGGCTGGAATAACCCTTTTTTCAATTTATAAAAAAGCAAGAACTTTTTTTTTGCTTTGGCAGATGAAACATCATAAATTAATAGCCCCCATCACACCATATACAATGATGCGCACTGAGAAGCTTTACAAGTATTGCAGTTTCTTAAATTTGCATTTATGTGGCCCAAACTACCATTCTTACCATTCTATTGAATGTGGAGGTGGGCCTGACGGCCCGTAAGAATGCTACAAGTTCATGGTTAATGGTTCATTGGATGCGGCTTTGTCACAAACTCATAAATGAATGGCATCTCTATCTAAAACAGTTTTTGAGATATTCAACTTTTAAATTTTTCAATGCCACTATTTAGCATAATTTAAAATTCCACAACTTCCATTTGCTGTCCATTACATTGGCAGGTGTCACAAACATACACATGCTTGAAATCCTGTGTCTATCATTTGGAAAACATGGAGCTTTTTAAATTTTAATTGTCCCTAATTTCCATATTTTAAATATTATGACTATTCCAAACGATATGCACAATTTCATTGGTAGCTCAGTCACCATGGTAGGTTTTGTGGTTTTCGGAATGATAGGGTACGATCAAAACTCCGGACAAATTTGGTCGTAAAGAAGAAAGAAAGAAATTTTGGAAAAAACAAAATGTCTGGGTGGGAACCCAGACATAACTTTTAGATACTTCTCATTTATATATTTTGGAGAGTCGTAGGTTTGTATTCTAAAATCATGTTTTTCCTTTCGGGGCCACAAAATTGTTTTCACTTTATTTGACCCACTTACCCATAGCTATATCCTTAGCAATTATGTACATGGTTCTCAACTTTATTTAATGGTTGAATATTTCGTTATTATGTCTGGGTGCAAAACCAGCCATTTTGTTTCTCAATATTTTTTTTTCCTTCTTTCTTTCGGAGAGGAGTTTATATAAGCTTTAAGCTTGTTCTCCAATCCCTTTTCTGTTGAAATGAAATATGTTTAAATCAATCTTTCTTTATTCTTTACGACCAAATTTGTCAGGAGTTTTTGCAAATAAGGCGAATACACAAAATCTAAATCTAGAGTAACGTCAAAACGCTAAAACATAGAGGTACTATTCCAACTTCAATTTGTACATCAGTGACATAACCGCATCCAACGAACCATGCACCAAAGTTGTAGGCTTTTAATTTACGCAAAATTTGGCAAATGCACAAAATTATAATCTTGAATAGCTTCAAAACTACTGTAGATAGTAGTGTCATGAAAACTTCAGTTTATAAGTTTGTGATATTGGCGCATCGACTAAACCAAGAACCAAAGTTTTATCATTTAAATTTATACAAATTAAGTTGTTTTTTTTGTTTTTTTGTTTTTTGTTTTTTTTTTACAAAATTTTGATTATATTGAACAAAGACAAAATGTAGCATTTCAATCTGTTGTCATCGAGGCACCCATACAGATCTGCTGTGAAGCAAATCTTTTTTTCTCGTTTCCTGCTTGTAATCCTAGTGTCCTCATGTCTTATTTGTTGTACAATATTGTGCATTTTGCATTATTCGTTCATGTGCTGGATACCCTCTTGACTAGTACCTGTTGTACCATTAAGCCGTCCAGAGTAAATAACTATGTTTAAATCAAATCGAAAGATGTCAGTGGTTAGCCTTTGCAGCACTTGGGATAAAATGTGCCTTGTTTCAGCATACCGAAACGTTAATGTGTTGTACAAAATGATGTGAAGATAGAGAATGCCCGACTTTGTGATACATTCTGTTCTTTGTCCTGGATACATGGGAACAGGGCATTGCGTATTCCATTAAAATTTAACAATTTTAATTTCAAAGTCATGTTTAGTCTTTCTTTTTCAATGATCCCTTGATATGGTACAGCAGTTGCAGTCATCGTGTCGCAGAAAGTTTGCAGTTGGGAAAGGTTATCAGGATGCATCGTGGAGTTGTATGGCTCTTCGTTCATGATTTAAAAAAAAAGCTACAATTTAGATAACATGTTATTTCTTTTTTTTTTTTTAAATGACATTGTTCAATGGAGATTCAGGCAGAATTACACAAACGGTAAATTTCTTAGGTGTTCTGAAAACCTTTAGTCATAGTCAAGCTTCGACACTTTCATGTGCATTTATGAAGAAACAAATCAATGAAAGAACGACCGAATATAAAAATTCATTTCAATGCTGCAACTCGTGTTAAAGAAAATAATTTCTTTGGTGTCCCTCTGAAATTTTGTAAGCAGCTTCAGAAATTTTGGCTAAAAGGACCCCCCCAAGAAACAAACAAACAAACAAAACCTAAAGGACTGTGATTGTTCTGTGCTCAGCTGACCTGACATGCACATACAAAACTATCACATGTGCCACAAGTTACCTGTCTGCAAGTTAGATCAGTTCAGTCATTTTGATGTTTCCCGCAATCCTGAAATATGGATTTGATCTTCTGGACATGATTTAATATGAGTTTGAAATTCCAAGAACTAGTGTGCGCTCAATAAGGGGGAAATTTGTCTCTTCAAAAAGAATATATATATATATATATATATATATATATATGTATAATGGTACGGTCGCGAAATCGAAATTTTGAGGGACTTGTTGTACATGTAGAAACACTGAAGTCGGCTTCGACTATAGACAAAGAAGAAAACATAACACATCTATTATCACAATTATGCTCATCCCTGCAGGTACTTGCAAAAACTATCATACTAATGTGTAAACATTTTGTCAGTTATACAGGGGAATAGTACATCTAAGACTACAATTATGTAGATTCCCGAATCCTGCGAAAGAACAAACATCTTAAGGTATTTATAAAAAATATCACACAAATGTATAAAAAAAAATTTCTGTTATAATGCACTGTCTGACGTAAATTGAAAACATAAAATCCTTTACAGCCTTGGTAGTGTTTCTTCAAGATATATCAGGCCGAGCAGCACGGTTTCAGATGTCACAAGAAGGTACTAAGGACTGGACGGCAGACATATTGATAAAATATTGTGCCAGTTTGTTGTGTGTATGATCAAAATAGTTTTTTTTCTACTTTAATTCTCCAAATAAGTGGGAAGAAACATTGGCGAAGCAGATCAGGTGGATATCTATCTTTTGAAGCATAAAAGTGCGTTCTGATGAAAAATGTCAGGCAAGAAAATAGTTGTTTATATGCGGAAAGAAGAGAGAATAGTAAATAAGTACAAATCCCCTGCAGAATAATTAATAAGTAATAATCCCCTGCCGGGTAAAAATTGATGTAGTCTTTTCAATATACCTAACGTATGATTTTTGACAATTTGTTTGGAATTTTGCAAATATGACCATTCTAGTTTAGATAATTCACCCCAAATCAAAGTCATTTTGTTCTGTAAATAGGCCTATCAGCAATTTGAAGGTTTATTTAAATGGAAATCATTCTGCTACGCGGAAAATGAAAAATTATGAACTTGTGTGTGTGTGTGGTTTTTCGTTTGTTTGTTTGTTTTTTGTTTTATTTTTTTATTGTTTGTTTTTGTTTTTCTTTCAATGTTTCAGGATAAAATGTCGGCAGCAAGCCAATCGTGTGCACTTTTTAAACTCAAGATTAATATCATTTGATATGTTTTTGTTATTTGCTGCATAGTTATGGTCAAAGGCACATGGTAAGCTCAGCAAAGTTGCATCATTCGCATTGAAAATGGACTCAAATTTGGGAGAAGCATGAAACAGGTAATTAAAATATATTATTACGAGAAGCGGACCGAGGATTGATCCCTGTTTCAATAGGCAAAGTTTCAGTGCAGGCATCATCAAACTGAACATACGAGAGTCTCTCAGTTAGATAGCTTTAAAGCCATGCTGCACTACTGATTCCATGAAGTCGAGATTATGCAGAGGCATAGCATGGTCGAGCGTGTCAAAAGCCTTGCATAAGTCAAGGTATATAGTCTTCCGGGGATTTCTCCAGAGTCCAGCACTTTTTCTGTCAGTAAGTTCAAGGAGGAATGGTCTTGGTTGAATGTAACTTTTTGAAGCCGTGATAGGTCGTATGCAAAAGGTTGTGAGGAAACAAATGAATATGGGCCCTTTTTTGTTCTTAATTTTCAAGAATGAGGGGACCTTTTTTTTATTCATAATGAGAATTGACCTTAGGGTTTCCCATCTCTTCTTTGTATCATCCTTACACCTTTTAGCTTGATTATGATAATAGCTTTGTTTCTGTTCGTGAATATTTCTGCCAAACATTTTATTATAAACCTTCGGGTATGTTTGAGAGTATGATATTGTACGGCATCTGTACTGGCATATGTTAACTCTTTGTAGAGATTATCGTGAATCTTTATGGACCTGAGTATGCCGTTTGTAATCCATGGAAAGTGTTTGTGGTTGTATTCTCCATAGTTTTCAAATTGACATTTGGGTTTAGGTTATGATCAGGAATTTTAAGCTTGCATAATATCAACTTCATTTCCGAATTGTCAATAAATTGACCTTCCCATTTTGCACCAGTTGAGTTAAAATCCTTAGAAACATATTCACTTTCTCATTTTCTTTAATCTTTTCATGTGGATTGTCTTGATTAAATATTAGGCTTAGACAAGGAGCCGTTATCAGAGATAAACGTCCGGTGTCCAAGTTTTCAGAACCTGTTCTGATGGTTACCCGCTGAAGACCCATTACTATATTCAGGCCGATAGTTATAATCCTGATGAACATGTTTCGATGGAAATTAAAAAAAAAAAAAAAATCTTCGGTGTTTCCATATTTGTATATCGGGGGCAGGCAGCGATAGGAGCAGGCCTTTAGAATACAAAACTTGGTCATGTTTTTCTGGAACAGACGATATTAAAGTCTTGTGTGACATTTGATCTTTTTTAAGACACAGAAGGTTAGAAAGAGTTTTTAATACATTAGTTTTAACAGTGCTATGTAATGCCTCACTTGTTTTTGTTCCAGAGAAAGGTGTTTTTTTAATCCATATGTTTTAAAGGTTAACAGTGTAGACAATATTATGAGTTTGGGTAGGGGGTGGGTGCGTGCTTTTTTTTTTCTTTTTTGAAAAGGAACGTACTTCTAGACATTAAACTGCTGCATGCTAGCATTTTTCAGCACTTACGCACATTTATTACCGACACTTAGAAATTCTTAAACCTTATCATTGTACTTATTTTGTTCACAAAGACACACACACACACACACACACACACACACACACACACACACACACACACACACATATATATATATATATATATATATATATATATATATATATATATATATATATATATATATATATATATATATATATGTATAAAATCAAGTTTATTTCTTTAGTGAGAGGATCGTTCACGATGCAAAAGGTAGAGCATCATAAATCAGACCAATAGGAGTTGGAAATAATGACCAAAACGTTGCAGGTGCGTCGATAAATCGGATGAGAAGAATTTCCAGGCTTACTGAGGTTAGCTTGATTTAGAATGCATAAATTACATCTATATTATTAAAAGAAAACTAAATTGAATTGCTCTTGTTTTGGTCACATGAAAAAATAATAAGTCGTTTGAGACCAGATGATTTGCCAATTTGTCCCCGGCAAAAGAGCAGAGCTGCGTCTCAGACCAGATCACTTGACATCTGCCGAGAGAGCCGAGTTGTGTCTCAGATCAGTTTATTTGTAATGTAAGAGAAGTCGTGTGCTGTGCATGTCTTTGACCAGATTATTTGCCATGTGACAGGAGTGGTGAGTTGCGTATCAAGTAAGATCATTTGTCATGTGACAGAAGTCGTGAGTTGCGTCTCAGTGAATATCATTTGTCATGTGACAGAAGTAGTGAGTTACGTCTTAGTGAAGATCATTTGTCCTGTGACATAAGTGGTTAGTTGCGACTCAATGAAGATCATTTATTATGTAACAGAAGTAGTGAGTTGCCTCTCGGTCCAGATCATTTTTTATGTGACAAAAGTGGTATGTTGTGTCTCAGACCAGGTCATTCTATGATCGATTATCACGTGACAAAGGTGGAAAGCAACACCTCAGTTCAAAAACGTTCTGTGAATGCCGTGCGCTAAAAACGCTTTTTGATAGTCGTGTTTGGTTTAAGATCATTCGGCTACTAGTATTTGCCGCAGAACTCGATCAGCGCACTGCCCGGACGGATAATCCTTGGTAAAGAAGCCCGACCAGAAGACCATGGTTACAGGTTATCATGACAGGCAAAGATTGCCAGTTTGTTTACTATTTTTCACGGGGTGTTGCGATCTGTAGCGTACGCGGTGTCATCACCAGCGGCAGAAGCTGTCAAGACATGATAGCGTCTATTCCCGTCTGCATTAAGAAAGTCTGTAATATTCTCTAGACACTGCTTCCTTGGGTAGATCTTGCTTTTGGGGCAGAGTCCGTATTTTGGAGGCATTGAGTACGGTGCGAAAACCAATTTAGAAGATCAAAAGCCAAGGAAAACATGTAAACATACATGGCTACTTAGATCAGCTGCTCTTCAAAAAGAAAAATTGTTTTACTTTTTTTCCCCTCAGGTGTTGTTTTCCGACCTGGCAGAACGGCTAATGAATGTTATTTTAACGCGTGCAGGACTTTCACGCCGTAGCGATAATCTATGGATGGGTTTTAAGGGCTCATATGAGACGGTATAGATTCCACACACGCATAGTTTGGACTAAACTCGACTCAGATTCGAGACGCTATTAGCCAAGTGCGTATGGAATACGCAGCACTCATTGGCAACTCATCGGATGCTGCAGTCTGGCCCGGCAGGGGACCTGACGTTGGCCGGCTACTTGAGACTGAGTGATTCTTCTCTGTCTGACGGATTTGCTGCGCTGCATCATCCTATCACGGCATATACCTGGCAAATCAATTCGGACCAGGTCTTGATTGCTTATTGCGCCACCGAGACAATTCAATGCTATTCTTCTTCGTCTTCCTTTTTTTTTTTTTTTTTTTTTTTTCGGTAAGGCACTTTAAACTCTTTATTATTACTTTTTCTTACAACGCTGCCGAGCAGGTAATGTCTTCTACACTCAGCACAGATGAAATGAGGATTGGCAACCTGCTTTCTAAACACTATAATCGTATATCACCATGAACTCCTCACATTTCTGGAATCCTGCGCGCATGCGTACAAGGTTGGAATGTTGCTGCCGCTACAGGTGTTTCCATTGGATATTTGGGGAGGCTTGTTCTATCAATACTTACCGTATGACACGTATATGTTTTGTTAGTCATACATACTACATGTGAAAGCACACTAGTCGGCAAAGTGTAACTGATAACTTCTTGTTTGTTTATATGTAGACGTTTCTCCTGGCGAATCTGTGTCTTCCGTGCCTTAAGTGGGTCAAATGTTCTGAGGCAGTTACGAGTTTGCTGAAGCTAACAGTTCACGTAAAATGTAAATCAAGACACACACACAAAAAAAAACTATCCACGTTAAATGCATATCTAGACGCACAGAAATCTATCTATCTGTCTGTTTGTCTCTCTGTGATGTACAGTACACACACATACATATATTACCAACATTTTCATCATATTTAAGGTGAGAATTCTTTGCATAGGTGCACCACACGCAGTCAGCTGATTAGATCAGCAGCGCACTAAATGTCCTGTCGCTATAATTTCATATTTATTCCATTTTCTATTCTACCTCTTTTCTGGCCCTTGAGTACTTTTCACCGAGAGTTCACAAGATAGTTATAGATCTGACGATGTTGTCGCTTTGACAGCTATTTTTAACCCAAAGCGTGGAGTCAAAAGTTGAAAGGTGTTCAGATGTAAAAATGACACCTTCTTCCAAATTTTACAAAATTTGATTCTATAGTGAGAAAACGACCTGAATCAAAATTGAACGTAAGACGTATCAACAGAGGAAGCAGGTGAACAAATGTTTCTTTGGCATGGAAAAGTTTTTATCATGAGGTAATCTCTGAAAAAGACTTGGTGTTTGTACAATTAAAGTCCGCCTTCCAAAAACAAAAAATGAGAACAACAAACAAACAAACAAACAAACAAACAAACAAAACCAACTAAAACAACAGAAAAAAAACCCAACACCCAAAATTAATATTAAAACAAAACAAACAAAGCAACCACTAAAACATGAAAACAACATTGCGGTATCATGAATAATTTTATCCATGATTAATAATCAGGTGTCAAATATATCAAAATGCAACTTTCCTACATGAAAACTCCATTTTTTTTAATCTCTCAACATATCAAATATATAATAAATTGATGTTTCTTTCACGGGATAAATAAGTAAATAGACAGAAAAAAGTGGTTCAATTATTTTGTCGGTTAATTTCTCAGGAATGATTATATTTTTTGTAAACATTATGACAGATCTTGAGCGCATTGCCGTGAAAACATTCTCGGTCTAGCGCCTTGTACACAAACAACATGCTTACTGTAGAACCCATATTTTAAAGTCTGTTTTGAATACTTTTTTCAACGACTTAATTGCTATTACTCTAGATTTTAGCTCAGCAGATGTTCAAATTAATATATTTACTCAGAATTGAAACGTACAGTTCATAACAAATACTAACTGCCCAATGAGAGGAATGTAATCACAGGAACAAGGCAGTTTTATTTCTAATTCCATGCTTTCAAACATTAAATATCCTAAACTTACAATCTGTCGATCAAGATATGACTTGGTTTGCAGCTTCTGCTGACTCACTGTGGTAGGGAACCAAAGAAAGTTGTTAATCTAGGGCACAGCTCTGATGTACCTGTAGGTTTGTTGTGAAATTTTGGACAAAACTGTTTGTGAAATGCAAGCCGAAAGGACAACATTTTGAAGTAAAGGCAGCCAGCAACAAGTTTGCGCCACACATTACATTATTAATTCTATTTACAGCCAGCCCAAGTCCCTCACCCCGGTCCCTCACTAAGTTTCTTCATCCATCCAAATCTGACATACTAACGTAACAGACGAATCATCCAGAGAGGGAAATGTGCCTGGCGTATATGAGAACAAATCACATCCAAAGCTTCACCGTTTTTATTAATTAACGACCGATCATTTTCCTGTGCATGCATGCATTGAGCCGGGCTCTGATAGCCTGGCGATAGGAATCATCGTCATTCAAGAAGAAACATGTATTTTCACGGCCCACGGGAATTGTGTACAGTAGAGACAGCTGGTACCTCCCCCAACAGAGAGTAACGTCACTCAGTAGCGTTTACACTAAAAATAGTTGCACAAATTAGATATATTTATTGGCCCGTTCTGTTGCTGGAAATTTACTGTTAAGTGTGGCCTACACAATTTTGCAACTCTAAAGTTTGACTATAAAAATACAGCAATTGGTTGGCTAAATTATAATAACTTGGTGACAAGTTACAATAACTTACCGTTAATTCTACAAAGAAAGAAAGTTCCTATGACTATGCTTTTAAGGCATATTGTATACTCTTGCAGACCATCGCTGGTGGATGCTTTAAATTGTTCTTAAATAGTGTAAATATGAAATGCAGAAAAAGTCTATAAAGCATCGAAATTCTTCGTTACGATCTGTTGTAAAATCAAGGTATGCCCCTGCGGAATCATCCGTAACATACCATTTGAGAGCGCCGGTGAATATTGTCGTGAAAGTATACTTCGCGGGTAAGGATTATCCAGTGCAACGATATACAACACCTTCTTTGTTAAATCAATTCATTAACAGAACACTATTTACTTGACTTCGTTGTTACTGATTTTACTTCTGAGACTTCATAGTCACAATTTGCAATTTCATATGTATGCAGCTGAATACACAACCCAAGACGCAAAATTCTTGCAGCGTAGATCTCTACACTCCCATTGGATTGCATTGTACAATAACTATAAGCAAACTGGTCACTTTTGAAGCCAATGAAACAAAATTTTCAGGATCATAAAAGTTATACATTTATATTTACCATAAAAATTGTGTTTTTGTATACAGGTAATGGTTTCTAAGTCATAAAGTCGCATATTGTAATAGAAAGTGATTGGAATACACAAGTCCAACCCTCCTGGCTGAAGTGCCCTCTACAGGACGGATACAGGAACCCTCTAGTCCTGATGTACCCGATTCTCGTAAGAGGACGGTTTATTTTTAACATTTTGCTGGTGGGGATGCATGAAAAGCCATGCTGAAGTGTTCACTTTTTTCGGGTACACTATTTTTTTTCACTCGGGAGTACACAGCATGTGACGGAGCCCTGACGTAACCCGCGGCTTCGTTTGAAATGGATACATCGTGATCGTAAAAAACAGATCAGCCGTTACCTGCGATTGTACAAAATAGCTGAATCCTAATCTGCCATCGTAGAAAAAAATCCAGCTCAATCATAATCTATTTAACTATTACACGGAGGCGTATTTTGAAGAGCTTGGCCCGGGCATGAGGAGACAACGGGGTGAACCCCTTATGAACTTTTTTTCGTTTTTGCTTATTATTATTATTATTATTATTATTATTATTATTATTATTATTATTATTATTATTATTATTATTATTATTATTATTATTATTATTATTATTATTATTATTATTTGTTTTTGACCTTGGCTCCCAACTCTTGCCTGAAAGAGACAAATCCTGTGAATCTAATTTTCGGGCAACAAATGTCACTACCCATACAAAATGCAACATCTGCTAGTCCTTTTATCACAAAATTTCAGGTTCAGATTCCGTTCCCTTTTGTCTGCAAAGCGATGTCCTGTCCCAGACAAAATATGAAGTACAGAAACCAATTAAAATATATTCTACTCTGCAGACAATCACTTACCACTCTCTTCCACCAAAACACACGGCCTTTTTTTATGTCAAAATAACTCTTGTGTATGCGTATGGTATCTTATTTGTATATAATGTAGTTATGTCGAATAAACTTACTCTGATTTCTATGGAACTTATTGTTTCTAACTCTTTCACATCGGCATGCTTTACCAAGTGGAAGCGACAATACAGCTGAGAGAGTGAAAGACAGATGGACAACTACAAACACATCCCCATCAGACCCACGAACCGCGACAGACCGCCTGCTCTCTGACCGCCCATGCATACCAAGGATCAACGGGGAGAGGCCGAGCGCCTGCTGCACAAAGTCTGCCTCTCTGCCGCGAAGGAGAATACCAGTCATCCGCTCAGTTGGACGCTATAAACCGGAGCATCTTTGGGCTTGCTCGTAACGTGACAGCAATTTCTTTCGTTGATCTTTTGCTAATATTTGCAATTCACTGGGGGGCCGTCAGGATCGCCCATTCTGGCTCCTCTCTTCATCTTTTAAAACCCGCTGTTGTACATAAAAGCGCGTCAACATCTGCTTTCCGCGGTTGCTGACTTTTGCTGTCTTCATACTTGAGACTCTCTGTATGATTTATGGAGAAATGCATATAGGGGGGCCATAAAGCTGCGAGAGACCGCATTTTAAGCTGACGTCATGCTGTTATTATTTTCATATGGAAAATAATCCAACGTTCTACACACCAACTTCCACGGGGATGTGTTAAAAACAATAGTTTTGGTGGCTTTGATTTGTCATTGGCAAAGTGAGTTTTAAATTAAACAATACATGAACATAATGACAGTTTTAAGTAAAATGACCAAGGAATAATTTATCTACAGTCCGGTTGTTTCTGTTTGACCGTTTTGCCATTATCACATCATTCAAGAATGAGTTATGTACGGGCAATCTTTTCTTTGGGGCCCGCGCAAAAAGGTGCGCAAAACTAGGTCAAATGTTCCGAGGCCAATGCATGCTCTAACGCTACTATAACCTTGTGATTCACAGACAAGTAAATCAATTTTTATGGCCATGTTGTAAATTTAGTCTCTCTTGTGTAACCCTTTATCCCTGTTATCGTACTTATATTGCGACATTCTTGCAATGTTGTTGCCTGTAACGCCACATAAGTTCTAACTTCAGGAGCGTCTTGAGTCTACTTGGATTTCTCGCGGCAAAATCGTTTGTGCTTCACCAGCATTCTACAAAGTTTGAATAGGATGTTGTCGAGGGTTTTGAAGAAACTCATTACATGCATTTATACCAGCATCAAGATGCTAACAAAGTGAGCATGTGCTCCCATAGATCATGACAAAATTTCAAGAAAACCTTTAAAAATCACGAATCATAGCCAGTGCCGTCTCGCGATAAATCTGATAGAAACCCAGACATTTCCATCAAGCTTGATAAGAATTTTAACCAGTGCTTTCGGAGAGGTTAAAAAATGTAGAAAATCACAAATCAGACAGAAGAAAAAAAAACAGAGCATCGTCTGCAGAACAAAATAATGTGTAAGACTCCCTGAAGCGTGACTAATTGAACAACCACAGACCACTCAAGGTACGTCCCGGCTTAGCTTGAACAGGATCGATCTGGCCAATGGTTTTTGAGAGGTCGAAAGGGTGACGCGCTGATGTAAGATGAAAGATAGATGACGGGACGAATGAAGTCCCTGTACCGCCGGCTGATTGACAAGTCTGCTGAGTTGAAATTACGTTAGATATATTAATTATGGCAACCTACAAAGCCCCGTAACTGGAAATTTGTAACAAAGGTGTTAGGAAATGAATCGGACAATTTTGCCCTAAAATTTACGTCGTACTGGTAAATTGTAAAGCCTGAAAACGGGAAAATAGAGAATAGTGTGGCCGCTTTTTAAAACATATATTCCCAAGATGTAAGCATGCATTACTTTTACTTCTGTTTTTAACCAGATCTCGAACTTACATGGATAATCCGCCACCTGACGATGCACTCCATTTTGTGTTGCTTTTTTTTTTTTTTTTTTGTAAAATATACCCTCCCCAAAAAAAATCCAAAGTAAAACAAAACAACAACAAAAAAGCAACCCCCCAAAAAACACCCCCCCAAAAAGTAAGTGAAATAAAAAAGAAAAAAAAAAAAAAAAAAAGAAAAAGAAAAAAGAAAGAAAACTAGATGCCAGAAAACAATAATGTGACTATCCGAGTAAGACCAGCATAAATCGGACTATCCAAGGTTAAGCCAGCATAAATCGGGCTGTTCCGACTTAGGCTAAAGTTAACATAAATTGATTTCTCCCGAGTCAGGCAAACATAACCCAGGCCGTTCCGAGTTAAACTGCTGTAACTTGGGTTTCTCTTGGTCTTTTACACGAATGGAAGATCATGCTAGTTTGTGTAATTTGCCACGATACCATTGAGAACAGGAATTATAACCAGGTTACCTATTCTGTTGGTATTTGGTTGTTTATGATTTCAAAATAAAACCTTCAAAGTGATCGGGTATAAGTTCCATAGAGGGAATACACTTCTCGAGAAAAGTGTTATTGTTCTATCGAAAGATTTCACATTCATATTTATTTGTATTAACAAATTACTACAGTTGTATTTGTGTGGTGCAGTTAATAAAGTTTCATTCATTGATTCATTCATTCATTCATTCATTCATTCATTCATTCATTCATTCATTCATTCATTCATTCAAACGTATTGTTTATGTATCCGTCTCCCAAGCGGGATGGTGTTGTCATTTTGTTCTGTTTTGTTTGTTATTAAAGTGTGTGTGTCAACACACACTTTTCTGTTTTTCCTGAAATTAATTCTTTCTTTCTTTCTTCTTTACCAGCAAATTTGTCCGACACTTTTCTCAAACACTATTGTACATAGAAACTCCAAACTTGGCATGATTGTACCTCCATATAAGGACTTTGACTGTTTTATTCAGATGAATGAAGATCTTTAAAATTATGCAAATTAGGGCATTTGAAATTTTAAATATTGAATATCTTCAAAAGTATAATAAATAGAGATGTCGTTTCAACTTCTGCTGGGGGGTTCTTGACCATTGCGCATCTATGGATTTAAAACAAAAGTTGTAGCAATTTAAATTATGCTAATTAGCAGCATTTGAATTTTTAAAACTTGAATATCTTCAAAACTATTATACACAGATGCCATTTCAACTTCTACTAGGGGGTTATTGACCATTGCACATCTAATGAATCTAAAGCAAAAGTTGTAACAATTTAAATTATGCTAATTAGCAGCATTTGAAATTTTAAAACTTGAATATCTTCAAAACTATTATAGATAGAGATGTCATTCCAACTTCTACTAGGGGGTTGTTGACCATTGCACTTGTAATGAATCTAAAACAAAAGTAGCAATTCAAATTATGCTAATTAGCAGTGTTCGAAATTTTCAATCTTGAAAATCTTCAACACTATAATAGATAGAAATGTCATTCCAACTTCTACTAGGGGGTTGTTGACCATTACGCACCTGATGAATTAAAAAAAAGTTGTAGCAATTCAAATTATGCAAAATTGCACGACTAGAAATTTTAAATCTTGAATAACTTTAAAGCTATAATAGATAGAGATGCCATTCCAACTTCTACTCCTGTGTTATGGAATAGTTGTACCTTGCCATACCAATATGCTTTGAAGACACACACATTGATTTGCTATGCAGCAAATCGTCTTTCCTAGTTATTTTTTGTTTTTGTTTTTTGTTTTTTGTTATTGTTTTTCTTGTTTTTGATTTCTTCGGTTTGTTTGTTTGTTTGTTTGCTTGTTTTTGGAAGGGGGGGGGGAGTCAGTACGCTGGCACAGATAATAAGTTTGATCTAGTACGGAGAAGAGAAAATATACTTACCGGCACGAAGTAAGGAAATTAAAAAGGGTCTCTCGTCCCGCAGTGCAGGAATTATTGTCCCGGTACGCCAGTACGGAAATATCCACCCCCCTCGTTCCCGTGTAACACATTTTGTGTCTAGAAAGCGACAGGAATTACATGACCAAGTCTAAGAGATAGAGTGTCATTTCAAGCCTTGTTTCAAGTCATAACAGTAAGAAGTATGATGATTCAAAAGGGCTTAAATTGGTGGAAAGTCAGGTGCATTACTCTCTCCCTCCGTCAGTGTGTGTGTGTTTGCATATGTGCTTTATTATGTAGTATAATAATAATAGCTGTTCTTATATGTCACATCAACAACTGCCTTTAAATATATATATATATATATATATATATATATATATATATATATATATATATATATATATATATATATATATATGCATATAGTGGCTAATGAAGCCGTCGATTTAACTCTTTTAGTGTCAAGTGCGACTAAAGTTGAACTACTTAAGACGAACATATCTCAATTATAAGAAGGGTGTTAGATTCATACTCCTTGTGAAAATACCTTTCATTGAAGTACTAGCGTGTCTGTAGTTCCAGATAATGTGATGATCTGGGTCAACTGCTTTTCTCGGCGCCAAGGAAAGCTGTTGACTCCCTCCAAAACTTGGCACTGAAAGAGTTAAAAAAAACCTGTGCGTTTGTATAAATAACTTATGAATTAAAAACCCTTAGTTTATTATGATATGCAAAAACGTCTTCCGTTTATAATGGTCCTTTTTCATAGCTTTATGTATTAAGTTATATGCAAAACATCTACTAGTATACAGATGTCTGTGTATGCTACCTTTGTGTTCAATAAAGTGTTGTGTCAAAGTCAGGTTTATGATTCCTTGACGTCACGAAGACACGAATTTGTGATCAAAGATTCCCAGTTGGTTGAACATTGTGATCGGTTTTTAAGTATGGATATAGACCTGGTTGCCGGACAAAGGTCACTGTCGTAGTCTATGGACGGGGGGGGGGGGGGGTCTACTGTTGATTGTTCTGCGATTATAGACTTCCAGAGGTGTCAATCGGGTATTTTACCTGCAGGTTTCAATACGCCTCATTATAATTACTACAGATAACGTTCCAAGATAACAACCTTTTGCTGGTGGAGACCCCTAGGGGCTGAATAAATCTAGCTTCACTCCTGGGTCATGAATATCACGTTGCATGGAAAGCAGGTGCGGCCACCACGCAAGTTAATACATCCGACATTTCCTATTAGAGTATCTAACAATGCATATATAACCATTTCAAAATATCACAAATTTTGTGTTGCTTAAACGCTATTAAAGCTAAGGTCAGAGGAGATTAAAAGGCTGGCTTACTTTCGATGAATACTTGACCAACTTTTAAAATGTTTCTTTTTTTGGTAACATTGCCAATCAAAATAGTTTCACATTTTTGCCAATATTCAAATTAGGCGACTCTTGTACGTCCGTGTGTTTTTCTGTTAGAAAGGAAAGGGTGACCTTTTGTGTTAGGAAGGAAAGGGTGATAGTGGAGTGCAACCGGAGATACTTTCACCGTCTGAATTCCGTGACCAAGCATATCTCTGTCTCTGTGCCAACACAGTCATTCCTTTTCTCCGTTCATTTAGTCGTTTATTCATTCATTCATTCATTCATTCATTCATTCATTCATTATTCCTTCTTTCTTTCTTCACTAGCAAATTTGTCCGACATTTGCTTTGAAGACTATTATACATAGAAACTCCAAACTTGGCATGCTTCAAATACTTCCATTTTTAAAGTCTGGCTTTTTTATGAAAAGTGGTGACAGTATTAAACATTATATAAATCAGGGTTATTTGAAAATTTAAACCTTAAATATCTTCAAAACTATTACAATTAGAGATGCCAATCCAACTTTAATTCTTATGTTTTTCCTGCAAGCACATCCAATTTTATTTTATGCTAATTATGGGCATTTGAAAAGTTCAAATGTTGAATATCTTCAAAATTATTATAGGCAGACGTGTTTTTCTAACTTGAATTCATAGTTTTTTCCTGTAGGCGCATCCAGTGAACCACAAACAAAAGTTAGGAATTTGGATTTATACCTAGAGGAAAAAATGAAAAATTTAAATGTTGAATTTAAATATCCGTCTTGAAAATTGTCATGCGTAGATATGCCATTCTGACTTCAAATCTTAGGTTTATCCATCATGAATATGTCCAGAGCTAAGCTCTCAGATGCCACTAGAGCTAGAATCTCTGAACAGTGTGTTGCTCTATCAGTTGAGTTGAAATAATGTAAAGCAGAAGCAGCAATAGCAGACTTATACATATAGTTGTGTTATGCAAGCCATACAAAAGGCCTTGATCTGTCATCAGCAGTCAACTACATGTATTTGTACCTCGCTAGGATTTGTTGTATAGACTCATGTCATACATAACACTTTTATGTTACCCTATGGTGGCCATTTTGTCTTCACTTCATGCTGTAGTGTCAACAGTGACCAACAAATGGATCAAAGTTGCAGCAAAATGTGTACTAGAATTAGCCAGATTTTCTCACTACATGGCCAAATCTTCTCTATGACATTCTGTTTTATCAAGAATTCTTTCTTTCTGCCTGGCATTTCCTTTTTTACCTACATTTTTTTCATGTGAAGAGCCTTATTTTGCCAGAGTTTTTATTAAAGCTCTGCTGAAACGTTGCTATGCTCATGTGATCCCTCATGTACGTCACTACATTCGTCCGTCTGTTAGCTTTTGCTTGTGGATGCGATACAGTCCACAGTTTGCAAGTTAGCCTCATACAACTTTCAAGTCAATTATGGTGTATAGAAACCTTGGTCCCTATTGATATTGGTGGCGCCATCGACATCATTATATAATATATGGGGCAAAATGGGGAACTCTTGTGACCACTCTTGCCTTCTTAATTTTTATTGGATCTTACGAATTTTAGAGGGATTGCGGGGGAGGTTAAAGCCCATTCGTCTATGATACTGGTGGCGCCACCTATACTTTTGCAGAGATTATGCGACAACGTGTGTTGAAATATATAAAAGACAATTTATCAAAAGAAAATTGAGTTAGACATACCAAATTTACAGGATATATAGATCGGGACCAATGCTAATATATTAACAATGTCAGTGACCTTGACCTATTTTAGTTAGTTCCCCAGGCTGGTAAAGCTCAAAGTGTTGATTTGGTAATGATAGGGTGTGGTTTGGATATCAATGGATAGGAAAATTAAGTATCGCGACCAAATGTGACTTATGTGCACTGTACAATAGACACCACTTGGTGACCTACTTTTTTGGTCACCACGACCCAGTTATTACAGACTTTGGCGCTTTCCCAAGTTTATCTTTTTTTCTTCAATAACTCATAAAGTTACAACCCTATTCACGCAAACAGACCATGGACGCAGGGGGCACATTTTGAATGCAACAGTTTTTAATCCGAGTTTAAAGTCACGGTCAAATGGCCAGCTGGACAGTAAGGGTCGAAATCTCAAAACTTTGTGAATGCCTTACCATCTGTTATCTATCATGATGAAATTTAGTGGGATGGTGGAGGAGGTCAAAATCTCGGTTGACGGTGATGCTAGTGGGGCCATCTATATTTTGACAGAAGCTGCGAGCCAAAATGTGTTGAAAGAGATACAAATCTGATTCTCAAAAATGATTTAGCCAAAGAGGTCAAAATTATTCCATGATATTGCTCATAGCCTCACAAATATATTTTGTAATATTGATGACCTTGAACTTTTGACCCCAGGTCACAAGCACTTTACATTTAAAGGAAGTAATTTGCCAATGATGCCCTGAAATAGGTAGCTTGCCAATGATGTCCACGGTTTTCAAGTTAGCTTCATATAACTTTCATGATTTCTTCAATTTCGATATCGGTTGCGCCACCTACTCTAGTATATAGAATATGGGTAGAAATGTGAAAATTATGTGAGCAGTCTGTATTGTATCTTCAATTTTTTGGTGGATTTTCATGAAACGTTGTGGAACTGTCGAGGAAGTGAAAACCTTAAACAGAACATAAGATTGGCTTGAAAGCACATCTGTCTGAATGCCTTCGAAATTATTAAAAAAAAAAACCTGAAATGGTGTGGCATATCTTCATGTTACATACCTCATTGAAAACTACTCTTAACCTGCCTATACATGGGAAAATGAACTGGAATAACATATTACATTTAAAATGATGTCTCTATCTGCACTGCTGGCAAAGAAAACAGTCTGTTGGCCTCATTGTTTCCGGAACACGTCAGCACAGCACAAAGCCCATGGGCCTCGTGTTCTTGAATTCCATGCTTCTATCATGTAGCTTTTTGAATTTCAATTTGAATGTGCAAGGCAACAACTTTCCTTTGATGGCACATAGGCAAATTCGCTCTGAAGCAAACCGTCTTTTCTAGTTACTTACTTTTCCATCATTTACGTATTTTTGATGAATTATTTGAAAACAAACTGATAATGAAATAAAATATCGCCTATACATACGATATCTCAGTTATTACTGAGATCCACTGTGAATTATGAGTTGCACACCACCTCGAGTCTGCATGTGTGAAGGAGTACCCGGGGAGAAGAAGATATACTTTATTTTGCTGACCTCAGACATATCTGCATTTTCTCCGATATGAAATCTCCATGTAGATCAAGCAAGGAAGTGGTTTCAGCCCTCATGATACGGGAGGTATGTCTGTTCATTTCTTGCAGGAAAATGTTTGAGCATTGATACAACTACCTCCCTCCCAAACTAGATCTGCTTCACCGAAAGCGAGGAAACTTGAACGTTTGGAAGCATAACGGTTCCTAAAACCTCGCCCCGTGTTTTCACTTGTTCTCGTCGTATTATCTCTTACGTCAACAACAACAACAACAACAACAACAACAACAACAACAACAACAACAACAACAACAACAACAACAACAACAACAACAACAACAACCGAGAACGACTTTTTATATCCAAGTTAACATTGCATGCGCACTCATGACACGACATGCAAAACGCGTATCTTAAAATTCATGCGTTGTGGTCACATCTTGAAACTTAAATCTGACACCTTCGGTGACTGCAACACAATGGGAACTTGCCCATGCACCATAGATGAAGTTACTTGTCGTCAGAGGGATACTAATTAAACCGGTGATGACAAGTACGTGACTCTAAAACAAGCAAAAATTGAAGATTTGCCTCATAGCAAATCTGTTTGGGTGCCTTCAAAATGAGAACAGTTTGAAATGCTATACTTTGCCATTGTTCAACATAATCTACATTTTGTGTATTAGCCTAATCTGCATAAATTAAAATGCTACAACTTCAGCTCTTTGTTCATTGGATGTGCCAATGTCGTAAAACGTAGAAAGTGAAGTTTGAATGACACTACTATCTATGATAGTTTTAAGCTATTCAACATTTTTATTTTGTGTATTTGCCTAAATTGCATAAATTAAAAGTCTACAGCTATGGATTGTGATTCATTGGATGGGGCTATGTTAAATACCTAGAAATTGAAGTTTGAACGGCACCTCTATGTAAAATAGATTTGAAGTTATTCAAGATTTAAATTCCGTGTATGTCACAAACCCCTAAATTGAAGTTGGAATGACACCTCTATCTATAATAGTTTTGAAGCTATTAAAGATTAAATTTTGCATATTCACCTAATTTGTATAAATTAAAATTCTACAACTTTGGTTCATAGTTCATGGGATGCGGCTTTGCCAGAAACCTATAAATTGAAGTTGGACTGGCATCTCTATCTATAATAGTTTTGGCGATATTCAACTTTAAATTTTTTCAATGCCCCTAATTGGCATAATTTTAAATTATACAACTTTCATTTACGTCCATTATATTAGCATGTGTCACAAACCTATGCACGCACATTGAAATTTGATTTCTATCTGCAATAGTTTGGAAGATATTGAGCTTTTAAAATTTGCCCCTAATTTGCATAATTTTAAACATCATGACTTTTCCAAACCAGAGAACAAATTCATCGGTAGGTCAGTCACCATGGCAAGTTTACTGGTTTTCAGAACAATAGTGTCCTAGAAAAACTCCAGACAAATTTGGTCGTAAAGAAGAAAGAAAGAAAGAAAAAAAATTCTTGGAAAAACAAAATGTCTTGGTTGGTACCCAGACATAAACAAAATTGGCCATTCATTGTATGTGAAATGTTCATATTGTCAACATCTTGGTAAAATAGTAACACGCAATGATGTGAACTTCGTCGATTGTGGTGGCAAAACGTTAACTGGGAGCAAATCTCTGTTATTAGGCTGTATATCAAGCATTTTTTTTAATGAAAGCAATGGAATTTCTTTTGCAGATTGGGATGGTTCGATTTCGTCATTAGGTAATGGCAGTCGGTAAAATGTCTTCATCAGATTTCCGCTATAATGAACTGTACAAGAAGGCACAGAGAAGAGTCTCTTCCGTGCGTCAACACCTTTCTCATAAAACTTAATAAAACGTCAAGTTATTTTCCTTGTTTGTTGGAGTGTGTGTGTGTGTGTGTGTGTGTGTGTGTGTGTGTGTGTGTGTGTGTGTGTGTGTTATCGGGTTTGGTGTAAAGGAAAAAAAATAATTTGGATAGGAATTGTAGATGGACCATATCGGTCCGACATACCCTAAATCATCAGTTTTGTTTGGGGGGAAGATTGGGTCCTAAACCCGCCCTGAGGAAAGCTATTGACTCAGTCTTAATGAGCCAAGTTGAAATCTCAGCTGGCCATGCCCAGTGAAGCCTTACCTCTGTTTGGGAGAGACGTCATTAGGGACAGGAAGTGTCTTTTCCCTCACTCAACTTGTTCAGTTACTCTGGAAACCAGAATCAAACTTCTCTCTTTTTTTTTTTTTTATCACATTTAAAGGTAATTTTAGGGAAATAATTAAACAGTATAGCCTGTCAATAATACGAAAAACAAGGAAACCACTATGCATGCAAAGCTTCCATGCACAGCAGTTCTTTCCCTTGCTTCAAGTTTGACCTCTGTACATGTCTATGTTCAGTGAGAGCATGGACCTACTATGTGATAATAGGCCCATGGTAAGAGAAAATTATCCCTAATGACATGTGGCCCAGATAGAGGCTGGGCTCCACTGGATATGCTCAGCTTAGTTGTCTATTTGGCTTATTCAAGGGAAGTGGAGGATTAAAGATAGCTAACAGAACATTCATAGACCCATATCACCCGTTGTTCGGACCCCTACCCCCCCCCCCCCAAAAAAAAATGATAATAAAACAAAAATTAAATAACACGGCACTGTGACACACGTATTTCTAAAATTATAATTTATCAGGGTTTATTATATAAAGTGAAGCAAGATCGACGGGTTCGTGTGCATCGTTTTCCCATTATTACATATACATCCGTATATGTGTATGTATATAATCGCAATCGGTAATGGGACATTGAGACAGTTTTAAATTGAAATGTTAAATATCTTCAAAAACATTATAGGTTGAGGCGTCATTCTAACTGTTTTCATAGGTTAGCGCTGTGGGCGCATCCATAAACCGCAAATAAGAGTGGTAGAACTTTAATTCATGCAAATTAAGGGTTTGTGAAAAGTTTAAAATTTTCAATATCTTGAAAGCTATCAAAGGTTGAATACCAAGGTTTGTTCTGTAGTCACATCCATTGAACCACAAGCACAAGCGGTACATCTTTAATTCACGGCAATTAGGAACATTTATGCAATGTAAATGGCGAAGTTGGTCAAAACTGGTACAGACAGAGGTTCCACGCCAGCTTCGATTCATAATTTCATCCGACAGTGGTATCCAATGAGTTACCACCAAGGGTGGTATAATTTTAATTTATAACATTCAGGGACACTTACCAAATGCAATTAAAATTCGGAACATCTCCAAAACTATCCAGAGGAGCACTTCAAAGACAACCAATGACTAGTGAAGAAGAAGTTGCAGATTGCATTTTATTCCAATCTATTTAAATAATTGATATCTTTAAATTATTGCAGATAAAGCTAGGAATCCAACTCAATTTTATGTAAAATTTATTCCTTACTTCAAGTCAGGTTAAGTGCCTGAATTTAAGATTTAACTCTTTTACTGTCAAAGGCAACTTAAATCAAAGTACTTAAGATAAACTTCCCTAAATTATCGAATGGATACTATGTTCATATTCTTTGTTAAAATGCCTTTCATTTAGTTCCAGCTTGCCCATTCTCCCATAGAATATTACGGTCCAGGTCCTAAGCTCTCTTCGGCGCACTTTGGGCGCATTGCACACAAAGCGCGCCCGAGTACAGCTGGTGACTCAGTCGAAAAATGTGACACTGAAAGAATTAAAAGATCACTGGTGTCATTCTCACCATCTCCTGTGTTTTGCTGCAGATGTAGCCTGTGCAAACGAAGTCCATATTGCAGAATTTTAATTTGTGCAAGTTATGAAGGCACACAGATTTGCTTTGGAACAAATCTTTTTTTTCTAGTTTTACATGTTTTGATACTACACATACAAAACGTATCCCGTAAATGTTGTAGTCTTACTGAGGCCTCAACTAAATTCTATATTCAGGCAATAGAAACGAAATAAAGCTGATCTATATATAATCAAAGAAGAAGAAGAAGAAGAAGAAGAAGAAGAAGAAGAAGAAGAAGAAGAAGAAGAAGAAGAAGAAGAAGAAGAAGAAGAAGAAGAAGAAGAAGAAGAAGAAGAAGAAGAAGAAGAAGAAGAAGAAGAAGAAGAAGAAGAAGAAGAAGAAGAAGAAGAAGAAGAAGAAGAAGAAGAAGAAGAAGAAGAAGAAGAAGAAGAAGCACTCTATTCATTTTCATAGTTTGCAAGACATGACATACATATAATACCTGGTCGTCAGGTTTGGATATTCACGTATTGTGTGACATTTTTCTGTAAGAGGCGAGAACGTTTGCGTTAAGTTGGTTCAGAAATTCCCAGCCGGTTCCAATCACTACACCCAATCTGTGTGACAAAACTGAGGCTGGCCATTGGAAGAAATGACCCAGGGAGAGTTTTTCACTTGTCGTCCCTGTTGAACCTTCATTTCAGGCTAAAGCTAAGTGGTGGTAACCATGTGCTTGAACACGGGTATGTTTAAATGTCTGCACATTGGCATTTTGATTTATGTTCAGAGCTTGCGGAATACCAGGCTGCCCCTGACCACACCTGGAGGGCTTATTCTTATTGAGGGTTCACTGCGTGTCACGGGCAGGAACCATCTTCACGCGCTGGGGACTACATCTTCCATCCCATGGACAACGGCTCCCGTTTGGAATCATAACAATGTCCATTTCACCGGAAAAAATTATTACCCTTTCTTTGTGCCCCGAAAAGATTGTCCTTTGAAGTTACCGATTGCCCTTGCCTGTGCACAGCACATGTCCGAGGAATATTGTCTGTAAACTGGAATTTACGATACGTATATTTCCCTGCCTCTTTCAGAGTGACATAGCGTCTTGGGCAGTCAGGTACAGGCATGTTTGAATTGCAGCTGTGGAAATGCATTTATCACTGACAACCCTGCATGAGATGTGCACTGCTCTGTCTTGTATCTCAGCTTCTTCCCTCGTATTCGTTATGCTGGAGGTATGAATGTGGATTTTGTACATTCTATATGTTGTACCGATTCCATCAATCCATGTTTGATTTGCATTTAGATCCAGAATATGAGTTAAAGCTTATTTACCATAACAACAAGTGTTTAGAGCGCAGATTTGTTCAGTCATTTTTTTTTCTTCTGGCTTCCTTTAAAACACAAGAAAGATATCAGCAGATAGAGAATTGGTTGGGTGAATAACTATATTTTTTGTTAGGTGGGTGGTCAATAACTGTCTTGATGTTTACCATACTGGGCCAATAACAGTCGGTTTCTTCTGGGGTAAGTCAATAACTCCCATATAAGTCAATAACTGTGTCGGTGTTTGTTGGTCAAGAACTGATTCGTTCGCTGGGCATCCAGGAGGAGATAAACATTAAGTGAAGGGCGTAGGGATATTTGAGGGACACAAAAGGTTGGCACCCATTGAGAAAAATGTCACGAAGTTCTACCACCCTTATATTAGAAGTTCATAAGACATAAAGGCTCAGAGTGCATGAAAATCCACTTAGCACATGAAAAAGAGAGAGAGAGAGAGAGAGAGAGAGAGAGAAATAAAAGAAAAAGCCTAAAGTATATCGAAGAAGGGTCACGGACGACTTTCTGTGCTACACAACATTAATCTTCAGTTCAAAAATACATGAAATAATACAAATCAACAAAATAATAATCAATATTTTTAATGAGGTCATTTAACATAGGTGTTGACCGTGTCGCCTTTCAGTACGGTATACGATAAGTCAACCAGCAATAGACCTATCTTGGTTGACTATTTCACAAATATTAGTCTTATTTTCAAGGCCGCGAATCACGCTGTCGGAAAGATTAGGCACTCGAAATATGATGGCAACAATGCAACAATATAACTCGGAACCTGACCCACACAAATTTTCTGCGCTATAAAATTGGATAGGGAACATTAAGGTGCTTGTCAGTTGATATGATAGAACTTTGCTATATTGATGAAAATGTGCTCATATTTAGGATTCAGTATCGCAGGTTATTTTACTACTGGACAACATATGAGTAGGCTTGGCAATTAACATGACCAAAAATGATCTCAAAGTTAATTGATGTGCGCGTGTGAATCCGAAAAAATCAGAAACAGAGACACTAACGAAAAGCATGGACATATATGTCAATGTCTACTTCTTACATTTAACTTGTCTGTTGCACTATGATGTCCTTTTAAATATGCAAAACAATTTGAAGAAATATCAGCCAGGTTAAGCTTTTATCTCGAATGAATCCCGAACGAGTCCAGCGTGTGGCAAACAGTTTTGACTTTTAGTCCTATTTGGCGATACACTAAATCATTTAGTGATATAGCCAAATTATTTGGCGATATCGCTAAATCATTTAGCAATGTGGCTTAAAAAGTGGATGAAGCACCAGCCATAAATATAGAGGTTCCTAGACTTGCAATTAAAAAAAAAGCACCAATAAATCTGACTGTGAACACAAAGTGATCACCACTTTAGTGCGTCTCTGCAACTGTCGTGTTAGGCGGTCCACAACTGAAGGTCTCATTTTGTTTTTACTAGCAGATATGAAATAATAAAATATTTGTTGTCTAGATCTTCCTTTAACCAGGGACCTATAACACGTCCCTGCTTAAGCCTATGTACTGCACATGAATGCATTATTCATCATCATCATCATCATCATCATCATCATCATCATCATCATCATCATCATCATCATCGTCATCGTCATCGTCATCGTCATCGTCATCGTCATCGTCATCGTCATCGTCATCGTCGTCGTCGTCGTCGTCATCATCATCATCATCATCATCATCATCAAATAAATGAAAAAGCCACATTAACTACCATAATTGGGAAGTTGTTGACATGGTGCATTATATTAATTTCTGATTGAGCGAAAACGGGACTTCTGATATTTTACTTCAACTCTTCCTCAGCTTTCAGTTGTTGACAAACAAACTTTTGCAGAACTTTACAAATCCTCCCAAAGAGACATGTGGAATATCCTATACTTATGGTAATTGGAAAAGACTGGGCACTGCGATCAACATCAGAAAGCGTAGCATCCGCACACAAAAAAAATAATAAAATAAAATATACCAAGGCCACCAGGCTCAATACAGGTCCCGGACTAAATTGATGTACTCAGCAAAGCTTAGTTTCAAAAGGGACATAATTGGCGATTCTCATGTTCTCCCGGCTAATAGGAATTTATGGACCCAGCGGCACTATAGGCTTTGATACACATATAATATACTGTGTAAGGTTTGGGAAACATTAACCCATCGTCCGCTTGTCAGAAAAAAAAACCCAAAACCCTGAACGTCTCAATTATTCTAATTCCAGATCCAAATCCCTCACATCTTTTATTCAGATAGCAGCATGCCTGGTCTTAAATAAATAGGTCCATAGCTAGTATAGATCAACGGCTTTCCTCGATGGGCTTCGCGCTCACTACGCGCTGTGGAAGGCCTTTTTTCCCCCGGTCTGTAGACCTGGGTCTGAAACGGTTTTAAGCATTGAGGTTGCATGTAATACATAGTATCTTTTTACATTATTCATTGGAATTCCATCTACTATCCACAATACGATTAGACCAATGGCGTATGTAGCATTCTTGTCAAACACGGTGTATTTTGTTTATCCAGATCTAGGAAATAATACAAGTAGCATAACGCATTGAAATGTGCTGGCAGACAACATGGTGTTGTAGACAATAGTTACTATTGATTGCATGCAGAAGGTTCTCGCATTCATATTCGAATTACCTTCTTGATATGAAACTTGAAAAAAGGCATCTCGGTGCTGAACCCTGGGGCTAAAACTAATATTTTCGGACCTTTTGGAGAAAGATCTATTGCTCTTTAAGTAACTCTTTCGTGGTTAGAGTAAATTCAAGTCAACAGTTTTACTTGACGAGGCTGCCCTCTAAGGAAACTTGCTGACATAATGCATGTTATCCTGATAGGTTTTAATCTAGAATTGTCAGTCAAAATGATTTGTATTGACGAGAAGTTTAATATGGATATTGAGGCAGACGACACTTTACATCCGGGCTCTTTTCAGTGATATCAGCGTGAATGTGTTAATGAAGCAAAAAATATCAGAATGGTTATCCAGGTACGGTCAGCTTGCTATATATTGAACAAAACAAGAAGAATGTAAAGACAAGTCGAATTACGTTCATTCAATGGGCTCTGGTATAGAAAAAAACAAATAGCCCTTTCGATATTAACAGTAACACATGCCTCCCTTTTAAATCTAAATTGAATGGATTTGTCTGTGTTTTCGTAGTGCATTGCTTCGAAGTCGCTGTCAGTGTCACGGAGAATTCTTATTGACGCCGACTGTTGAACTCATGTTACACGTGTCCCTTCGAAATTCATTGTAAATCAGAGACCACGAAGTTACGTTCACGTTCATGTGCACGTGCATTGGAATTTTTGTAGTGTTTCTCATATAGGGCAAAAATTAGACCCTTTGTGCATAAATTTTCCAAGCTTCGGAGAAAAAATCATCATCTCTACAACTACTAAACCACCACTTAAAAATTCCACAAATTGTAAAAGGTGTGTGTGTGTGTGTGTGTGTGTGTGTGTGTGTGTGTGTGGAGGGGCGGGGGGGGGGGGGAGCGTAACGACCCTGCGAAGGAGCATTACTTTCTGCACAGAAGGGTAATCACATGTTGCTTTTTCAATGTTTATCCCAAATTTTAGTCTACCAAAATGTCTGTTTTCAAATTATGGCCTCTTATTATGCTTTTATTCAAATTAGGAGATAATGAGCGTCTTCCAACTTATGTTGCTCTACATTGTGCCTGTCTTCCAAATTATGTTGTTTTAAGCTCCTCCAGCTCATCATGACGTATTCAATATTGTGGTCTGTTTTAATGCCTGCATGCTTTCCAAATTATGGCCTGTTTCAAGCATGTTTACTAAAATTGTAATGTATTATAATACATGCCCCCTGCAATCTGCAGTCTGCCATAATATCCATCTTCCACTGTGTCTTGCCACTTTCCAAACTATGGCCTGTTGGTCTTCTTTACCCGGCCTCATATCATGGTATGTTAAAATGCCTGCCCATCCCATAAACTGTATTGTTATTATGCCTATCTGACAAATCATGGTGTCTTATAATGCACTTCTTCCATCTTATGGTCTGTTTCATAGTGCTTCTTATCAAAATTCGTATCTCTTTAAATGCCTAACGATCTTCTGGAATGGGGTCTGTCATTATGCCCGTCTTCCAAATTCAGGAAGGTCATAGAGCCTGCTCATATTCCACCTTACGGTTATTTTACGTTACAGGCATGTTACAGGCTTTCCGCAATTTCTGCACTTTTAGCGTTGCAAGGTGTGAGGGTCCGCCAGTCTCCGACTGATGCTCGAGAGGTGACCGAACGTTGGCGACAGCTCGTGTCCAAAAGACTTGAAAGTGACAAAAAGTGGAACCGTTTCTCGGTGGAGTGTTAAATGTTGCACCTATGACTTGACCTGGAGAATTATAACGCTGTCCCTTGCATGAAATCCCCCACAACCCTGGATGCATGTCGCCCCGATCATTAGGGAGATTTGAGCAGGGGCTCTTGTCTGTCTATTGCGAAACTGAAATAAGCTGTTGAATAGCAAGTAAATATATTTGATCGAATATTTCGACTGCAGCGTTGAGCCTACTTTGTTACCGTTAAACATGTATATCACCTCTTTTCAATGTGATTTTTACGCTCAATCACTTTTGATGAACTACGTTGTATCGTATTGTGTAACAAAGTGTATGGCAAAGTATTACCTGCCTCTGAAAGTGCTGCCATCTGACGTCAAAGAGCTTGAACCAAACACCAGAGAGCGAGGGAAATGTTGATGATATGCGTGTGAATACAAAATTAGCTCTTGCATGATCGTTTTAGTGGTAGGACGTTTCATTATTTTCTTATTCTTGATTTTTTTACTGTGGTTCGTTATTGCTCAAGATAAAGAGCTGTACTCAGACTTTTTAAGATGTAAGATTGAACAACAGGGGCTTTCACGATTCATCATATTGCGCCAACAAATATCAATGAACACATGACTGAGCTATTGTGCTGATAAGACAGTCCAATCACTTCAGAATGTCTTATCAGCTGAATTAGCATTTCATGCTGTGCCGCTCCTTGGAGTAGAATATTAATGAACCGTGTTTCCTTTTGTGAAAAGGCGGTTCCTCTTAATTAGACTTTCTAGCAAAGCCGGATCTCATGTCTGCATTGTGAACAAAAGATTGACAGGCGATACCCTATATTGCCTGAAAATCAGACTGCTTACCGGGAGTCGCTGTATTTGCCCCTCAGATGGACAGGTCACTAATGGACTTACACTTTGATTTGTGCAAAATCGTTGGGGCCCATATTATAGTCTGACATAGAACATTTAAAGGTTATCTTGATTGAATGGATACCGCAAATTAGAGAGTTGATGTCTAGGGTGGTTAGAAATGATATCTGAAACCTAAATGTTAAATTTCATTTTCGAATAGTATTTTTTTTTTGGCTCCAAGAACTACGCCACATTTGCTACGTGAAAGCACGGGAATTTTCTCCGATCGTGGTTCGATGTGGGAAAGTGTTGGTGACGTCACAAACACAACCCGCTGGCCATGGTGAATGCGTTATAAGCCAGAGTGGCTTCAGTTAGCCAAGAGTCATTGTATATACAACAGAGCATAGTGATTCTGGAGAGTCTGAATTGAGTTTTTCATGTACGTGGTCTGATGAGGATGAAGAAGAACTAATAAGAAAAGCTGTAGCAGCAGAACAAAAAATCATTCAGCCTTACAGACAGGAGCTGGATGCCCAGAACCCTGCCGTCACTAGTACTGCATGAAATAAATTGGGATTTGCGTTAACATGGGCCTGGTTTTGTAGTGTTTCAAATTCTAGCATTCGCGTCACCAACGACATACTCCTACGGTATGTAAAAGTCTGTACAAACAGTTATGCTGGGTCAGAGTAGAAGGTCATCCAGCCATTTAAAGACAAATGTTGCAAAGTTTGAAACTTAAATTTTTTTGTATGCTCTAAATCTCAGAAACTGTAAAGCGTTTCCAGGTATCGTTGCATCACAAAGAGTGAGTTTTACTGAAGCTTTGCACCTAACATTTGATTGGTGTCCTTTCCCTACTTTTCTCCAGTCAGTCGGTTATGTTGAAGAAAAATCTGTGTTTTTTTCATATGACTCGAAATGTTATCAACCGATTTGAATGATGTTGAGCTCTATGGTTAGTTGAAATCGTGGCGCATAAAAAGTTATTAGGAATTACACCGTCAAGCTTAAAGGTCAAGGTCATATGACCACTTGACCCATAAATATGGGGGTTTTTGGTAAAAAAATTGAACCTGCAAAATTTCAGAAATGGCTGGGACCTGCAATTCATTATTCTAGAAGGATTACACTTGTGTCCCGAAGTTTTGCTTCTAATGATTTTATATTTGTTACCTTGATCTATATTTTCAAGGTCATACGACCTTTTCCATTAAAATTTTTTTGCCAATGTTTGGAAGGTCACAACTCTGAGTTCCAATTGATCTTTAGAACACTATGGACCAATGAAGATACACACAAAAAGGCTAATGGAACCCTCCTTTTAGCCGTTTCTGGATGTATTCAATTTGTAACCTTGACCTAATTTTGCCGTTATCATGACCTGCTTAGGGACAACACATTTGGGCCCATATCTAAAAAGTTAGAGTTTTCCATCTTTTCACATAAATGTAACAAATCAAACCTTGTCAAAGTTCCGGTGTGTCTTTCTCAAAGTTAAGAAATTGCACTTTCAACACGACGGTCAACCGCCATTAAAATTGAAATGCCGCGTCACGCATTTTCGTTAGGTTAATACATCTGCATGTGGAGAAAAGCCTGGCATCGATTGGAAAAAATGTTTTCAGTTGCTCAAAAGTAACAAAATTTATTGCTTCTTCATACTTAGGAGCATAATTTATATTGTAAAAATTATGAATTATACCATTACAACAAAGATTACAAGAGAACTAATTTTTGTTGTTTGTTTGGTCACCCGGTGTTGCTATGGCCTTGTATGGGCATATGACCACGCGCCCTGAGACCATATCCGTGTCCATTTCAGTGCCAAAGATTCGGGATTTGTTTTGGCTTAACCATCTGCTGACGGTAAGACGGTAATAAGATTTTGAATTAATGTTGAAATAATGTTAATATAACTAATGAAGTTATTTGGATCGCAGTTATGGGACAATGACAGTCAGGCATTCTCACGTGGAGCAAACGTGCTCCACTCAGAATGCCTGACAAGCGCCCGACTGCCAAAACCATCCCCTCGGGCATGGCCATCCACAGTGGGCTACCATCAGACCGTAACACCTCGGTCAAGCTCACAAAGAGGCTGCCCGGGTAGACCTGGAACTGGATGTCAACAGAATGTGCATGGCAATGAAAACTGGTGATCTAACGAGCACCAGGATTGGTGAAGAAGGGACTGGGAACATAACAACGTCGATCTGACCAGTTTTCAGGTGTGATGAAATTAATAACATGACTCTTCTACGTCGCATCGTTACATTCGCGTTTTACTTGGAGTTGAAGCACTGCTTTTTATCTTATCTGATCACTCCGTCATATAGGCCTAGTCGGGTCTGTGCTAATAAAGTCTCAAACGTTCTTCTAAATTTCCAATTTTATGCATATGATTTGTTCCTTTCACAAATGAATTTTCTATAAGGATTTAGAACTATGCAGTTTTTCAGTAAATGGTACGGAATAGGATTTTGCTCTCAGAATATCGGACTTGATCGAGTTCAAACGGTATATAGGCTTACAGATTTAGGTTTGATAAGTGTTTCTTTATATTAAATTTGCTATTTTGTTAACTCTAAATAATTAATTGACTACAGGTGATGGATAAATAGTCTTCCGCTTTTAAATGTTAACTAGCGACTGCTACTTCTGGGGAGTAGCCTAGGAACGTGATTCACGTTTCTTTGTTTTAAGGTTTCCCGCCAGTACTTTTATTTTTTCATTGTGACCTTGGTTTTCATGCTGTTCAGTTCATGTTGACTTGGCTGAGATTTGTGTTTTTAGATTAGATTAGCAGAAATTGGGATCGTTATGAGATTTCTGGACTCTGTGATGGTATTGGGGATTTTATTCTGCTGTTCATTTTTTTGCCTTTTTGTGTGTGTGTGTCAACTCGGATACGTATCGATCAAAGGAGAGATCTGGTTTGTGAAGGGTTCACATGCCATATTATGCTGGGTTGGCGACGACAGGATTTGATATTCCTTCAGACAATGTGAACACATCTAGTTTCGAGGAGGTATTACCAGATGATGATGAACAGCATTGTTTGTCATCGGATCACGAACTTGATGATCTAAATCTTAAAGGCGCTGTTGGTGGACATTTTTATCAGATGAGCATGAGGACTATGGCGACGATTTGATTGATAATCTGAAGTTCAGGAACTCATGGCAAACGATCCATTCTTGAGAAACAAGCTAAAGCGCAAAAAATACAGCTTTTGAGACAGGAAATTGACTCGGTATCGAAGAAGATCCATGCTGGTAAAGTAAAGCTTTCTGACAAGGTCATGAATAGTCATTGGTGCTTAATGTCGTTAAATCCAATGTTGATACCAAGGCTGCTAACATTCATTTATTAAGGCAATTTGAGGACTTACAGCGGCAGGGGGAAGACCAACTTCAACAGATCAAGGGTGATCAGTGTTGTGGTGATGAGAAAACTGTCGCGGGAAAGTCTAGTACCAAGGGGACATTTGAGAAATGTTACGAGGTTGCCCAAGGGACAAGGTCAGCTTTGCAGGCATGGCCGATGGAGTAAACATAGGCATCGTTCCACTTCAGGCAGTTTTCATCGCAGGCATGATTCCTGCTCCAGTTCTGATGTACTTCTGTTCAACACTCTTCTGACAGTGACTCTATAACTGGTATATCTGTCCATAAAGCTGTTGGATACAGTGGTTAGAGTTCTGATACCAATTCCAGTAGTGTCAGTTAGATCAAATCTAAGAGTAGCAAGATGAGCAAACGTAACCAAGGTAAACACAAACTGAAGTCTGGATGTTTAAGTAAAATGGGTGATTCTGTATTGAGACCTGGGATTTGGCCTCATTCAAAATTGTCCCTTCAGTATGCTGGTAAAGGTAGTCAGTTAAGTTTGATGAGCTTACTATGCTTTTATTTGTGGCTGGGTTCATTGAATCGCGTAGGCACGATATTAAACATCAAAAGTTAGAGTAAAGAACAAGTTACAATACTTGAAAAACTTGATGTATGCTGCCACCCATCAGGAGTGGGAAAGAATTTTGGATTTACACTCAGCGATTATACTTGACATTGAGCATGGCAGTAGGTGATGGTGTGATTCAACAGTGAAAATTCAGTCAAATATTTTGTGTGGCTCTAATAGTAAAAAATCTACAAAGGTTAAAACAGGTTCAATTGGTACCGGCAATTCTGATGACAGTAATGTTTCAGGCATTAGTAGTAATATATTTCTGCAGGCAATATCAATCTGGGAAATGTAACAAATCAAGAAATCATGTTGGTTTTGTGAATGGGAACAAGCATAATGTTATACACATTTGTGCTATCTGTTGGTTGGTGGAAAGAGTGCAGAATGAACATAGTGAGTGGTCACCTGACTGCAAATACCAAGGTAAAACTACAGAGCGAGCTAGGAAAATGTTTGAAGAATGACTAGGGCCAGATAAATTTGATGTTGATTGTATTATATTATCACAGGACTTCTGATTCAATGACTCTGTAAATTCTTACTTGAAGGAATCTGTGTCTAGTGTTGAAGTTTCTGCATTCTTTCTACCAGCCAAGGTGGAGGACAGTACATTTAGTGAAGACTTCCCTCTTCGTGAATCTAAATTGTTAGGTTCACAATCTCTTCGTGTTAGTTTACAGAGTAATTTGGTTTGCCATTTGTCTGCTTCTGCAGTCACTTATGGGTCTGAGGTTCGTATTTTGAGTGCGTCTAGTGACATGTCAGATAGCAGGGCATGTATTGATATGAGTAGTTCTCAGGGTAATGTAGTTCAACTTTCATACATAGATTCACGTACAGATACTGTTACTATGTCAGATCCTTTCTGTGCACTTACTGCAAATCATTGTGATTTAGATTATGTGAATGATAAGGTGTTTTCAGATCATGTGTTCATACACACGGACAGTCAGGATCAAGTGAATTCTCTCTATTTTTGTGACTGTAAAAGTCAGTCAGTGATCAAAGTGTTGGATATTAAGAATCATTTACATATTAAAGAGTTTTCAATTTTCAATTAGATTCACAGTGTACATGTTCCCGGGGATTTATCTGTATCCGAGTGTAGTTGGCCTCTTCGTGATTCTGTGGATTTGCAGGAGTATCTTCTCATTCACAGAAAAGTGGTAGCTTCTGGTGTTCCTAACTTCGCTGGTTGTAGGTTGCATGTTCCTTCCGGTTTCAAATTACAGGTTTGGAGGCAGAAACTTATGAAAACAGGATACCATGACTTAGATATTTGTGTATTTTTGGATTAAGGTTTTCCTGTTGGACAGTCAAGATCAAATGAATTCTGGTTATGTGTCAGCCTCTCTACCTTTTCCTTCTCTTAGGAATTTGGCTTATTATCTAGAACATGTATATGATTATATAGTTAAGTAATAAGAAGAAAAAAAACACTGTTGGTCCTTTCAAAGAAAATCCTTTATGTTCTTTTCTCATGGTTTCTCTGCTAAATACCACAGACAAAAAAGGGTCTGCTGAGAGAAAAATTATTATGGATTTGTCATGGCTATGGGGGAAATCAGTGAATGATGGAATTTGTAAAAACGTGTACTTAGGTGACACAGTATCAGTTCAGTATCCTTCAACTGATGAGCTTCTTGATTTAGTGGTACAGATGGGACCTGGTTCTCTTCTCTTCTAATTTGATTTGTCCAGAGCTTATGGACAGTTGCCGGTGTGTCCTGGTGACATTTGTTTGCTGGGGTATTCTTGGCGAGGTGATATTTTCATTGACTGTGTTTTTCCTTTTGGGTTGTGTTCCTTGGCTTTATGTTGTCAAAGATTTACGGATTCAATAGCCTATTTGTTTAGAGAGGCAGGTTATCATGTGGTGAATTTTGTGGATGATTTTGGAGGAGTTAATACAGAGGATAGGGCAGAACAAGCCTTCGGTTTCCTTAAGAATTTGTTGCTGGAGTTTGGAGTTATTGAGGCTAAAGGCAAGGCAGTAGATCCTTGCACACAGATGATGTTCCTTGGTGTTTTAATTGATTCTGTGAACATGACCATTTCAGTGCCTGTGGACAAATTTGTGGATATTCAGTGCATTCTGCATAGTTGGCTTGGTAAAAATTCAGCGTCAAAGAAACAAGAGTCGTCTTTGATTGGAAAGTTACAGTTTGCCACTCATTTTGTACGTCCAGGTAGAATATTTATTTCCAGGATGTTGGCTCATTTGAGGTCCCTCAGTTGTTATTCACATAATGAGCAGGTTCCTTTGTCACAACATTTTAAAGGACGTTCATTGGTTGCGTATGTCTATGGCTCATTATAATGGGGTTTCCATGATTCCTCAAACAAACGAATCTGTGCCAGATATCCACAGATTCTTCCCTCACAGGTGTTTGTTTGTTTGTTTGTTTGTTTTTTGGGGGGGAGTTCTCACATGTTATTGGGGAGTTTTTCCACAGAGTATTCCCTGAGTATATTTTGGACTATGCTCTTAATATTAATACTTCGGAGTTACTTACTGTGATATTAGCCCTGAAGTTGTTGGGAGCTTCGTTGCATGGGTGTAGAATAGTTATTCTTTGTGATAACATGACTTCTGTTTCAGTCCTCCATATTTGGTAGGGTCAAGAGCGAATTCCTTTTCTCTTGTTAGAAAGAGATTAAGTTTCTTTGTGCTGCCAATGAAACCCAATTAAGAGCTCAGCACATAAGAAGTTCAGATAATCGGTTAAGTGACTTTTTATCTGGGTGTCACAATGATGTATAGATGTGAAAGGAGTTTCTAGATCAAGTTGATTTTGAGATGACATCTAGACTTGTTTCAGATAAGCTGTTTGCATTTTCAGCAAACGGGAAATATTGAGCATTGTCTTTGTAGGTCCCATACTTGATCAGATACAGAGGGATGTGTGTGTGTGTTTTCACAGCGGGCTGCCCATTGAGGTGGGACCATGCACAATGTAGAGTTGCAGTAGCGAACTTTTATTTTATTCAAACTCACCTTTTCACCTGCATCATTACAGACTCTTTGTGCTAATGCACAATTCTTGAGCAGGACTTTCAAGGCTGTGAGTTCCATTCGTAATTATTTTTAATGGCGTAAAGGTGTTGCATGTTTTGTCAGGTTTTGAGTTCAGACATTTATAATGTATTCAGTGCAGATTATTGTTGAAGTGTATATTCAGATTGAAGATTCATCATATTAAACGTGCCACCCCTGTTACTCCACATGTGCTGTCTGCTATTTTTGCCTTTTTGGTTTTTTCCAGTCCACTTCATATGGCTTGTTGGGCAGCATTTTTTATTGAAGTTTTTACCATGCAAGGAATCTCCACTGGTTCCACCAAGTTTCCAAAAATTCGACCACAGGAAACATTTATGTGGGAGCAATATTATCTGGGGAAAACGATCTTATTATGTCTTTTACATGGTCCAAGACCTATCAGGATGGTCGTAGGAATTCGTAGGAATATTCTAATTCGTTTGACCCGCGTTCATAATTCTTGTTCATGTTCAGTTAGTGCATATGAGAGATTGATTTCTATGGTTAATATTTCAGAATTGCATCCAGCTTCTCCCTTTTCCAGTTGGACCAAAGTTAAAATGTGTTACAGCCTTCCGCTTTATACAAGTATTCGGGGATTTATTACAGAAAGCTGGGGTTTCTCCTTCTGCGTTCTCTGGGCATAGTTTTAGAAAGGGGGGGGGAGGGGCTATTTTTGCGATTCAGGCTCAGGTTCCTGCGGAGTTGATGAAATTGCAGGGGGATTGGGCTTCGGAAGCCCATCTTCGGTATTCAGATTTTTCTCCCGCTGAGAAAAAAAAGCGTGACCTTTGCAATGCAAGGATTAATTAAGGAATTGAGCATGTAATTTTACATTACATTTGAGTATATTCACTTGACACGGTTGCGTTTATGGAGCTTAAGTATATGATCTTGCTGTGTCAGTTGAGATGTGCTCTGTATGAATATGATGAGTCGGGGTAGAGGTAATTTATGTAAATATGTCGGGTTTTCAGACACAAGTCTCCATGTATAACTATATATCATGTTTCTATGTGATTTGAGTACGGGTTATTAATGTATTAGCTATTTCTGTATGTTTTTCTTTCTGTCATGAGTTCAGTTTTGTTGCAACTGTGTTCTAAGGTGTTGCTCTTACAGTTGATTCAGTTTAACTATTTCCAGGCTCCTGTGACCTTTGACATCTGAAGTTTTGTTATTATTTTGGATATTTTTTCTTTGCGTAAATGTATGGCTATGGCTATTTGATACGAATTTGTGATAACTTGTGTACGGTTTCCAATGATAATGACTTGTACAGGTGTTACACTCAATTATAAGTTAGCTGTTATTTTTGAATATTTTTTTTTTCAGAAGTCTTGCTTTGGATTTCTGAGTGGATTTCTGTAAGCATGGTATTGATGTGTTGGTTTTGTTCATACTTATTTATTTACTGAAGGAAAAGAGCTTGGTTTGGTTTGTTTGGCCGTGGTTTTGTATTTTGACGGTTTAGACTTGTCATTATTGTGATGGATTGATTTGCTTATGATGGTTGTTCAGTATATGATTGTAATGACAGTCTTATTTTCACGGCCAAACAATAAATGCTTTTTATTTAATTCTTGTGTTGTTTTCTTTGGTTTAAACATATTTTATTAAAGCAATTAGGAAACAGGGCGGTGCCCTATATCAATCCTTCTTGCACACATAAGAGAGAAATTAGAGAAGACGATTGACAACACTTAGGACTGATGCAAAGAAAAACGCCACAGTAACAATGACAGATAGGGTGGCAAGCCACACGACTGGAAGAATAACACAGCACGATACGTGTTCACAGATAGAGAGAGGGTGGTTGGAGTTGGTCCTCTAATTATGTAACCATGTACTTGCATATAACATTAAATAAATATCAAATATAATCAGGTGTCAAATCTAGCTGTTTTGATAATATATGTATGAACAGCTTTAAAAATATCTTCATTTTCTTTGAAAGTACAGTTTTTAGACCCAAATAAAAGTGTTTTGACAGTGAAAGATGCGAGAGGCAAGACAGAATTTTGAAGTTCGTCACGATGAATTCTATATTTCATACACTCACAAAAATAATGAAACGCGTCCTCGTTCGCCGTGCCACAGGCACACCCCGGAGAGTCCACAACACCGTTATTGAACAAATCTGACCGAAGTATACTACATTTCATTCGCAAGCGTGCGTGAAGGACTGTCACTCTCCTCTCCCCCAAATAATACAATTTATTACATTTCTTTGTGTTCTTATTGAGCCTGGATTTGAACTCATCAACATTTTCAGAATTTCGTACATGAATAGGTAGACTGTTCCAAAGTTTGACTGTGGATGGGAAGAAGGATACATCAAAGAGATTGGTTCGAGTGCGTACTGAAGAAAAATTCCGATTTGATCGTACTTCATAGCAATTTCTATCATGAACATAGTTCGGGAGTAGATTTTGTAAATAAAAAGGAGCCAATCCATGCACAATTTTGTAGAATAAAATCAATTTACTTTTGGTTGTTTTCTTTCTTTAGTTTATTTAAGTTCATTTAAGGTAATTACATATACTACATCCCAGGTAACATAGACTAGGCCCAGGCCTAAATGTTTCGCGAAGTCCAGAAGATGACTGTGTTTGGCACAGCACACATACTGCGGAGAGTGCTGTCCAGAACTGAAATTACAAAAAACTGTCCGGCTCCTGCACGTGAACCCGGCTCTGCACGCTGTAAACCGGAAGCAGGTAAATGATGGTGATGATGACGACGACGACGACGACGACATGCGACATTATGCACATAATTTGGTCTGCATAAAAATATGTATGCCTTAATCAAATGATTAAACATTAAAGTGATTTGATGTGTCATTTCATCTTCTATCCAGATGTTCGTAGCATTGCACACCCACAGAATATTGAATTATTTTCAGATCCTAAACATCATCACAAAAAGCGAATATCACGCTTACGTATACCTCATAACTTTTGGTGATAACTGTGCATCCAATAAACTATCATAAACAAGTTTCATAGTGGTTGATAACCGGATCGTTTCAAAGTTTACATTTTGATATCTTCGAAACTATAATAATATTATATACATGCATGGGCCCAATATCACGTCATGCCCATTTGTACTTGTATGTTTGTGATTATTGTGCATCCAACAAACTTTGGTAAATAAATCTCCGAGCATACAAAACATAAATCTTGAAAATCGTCACAAGTATAATCATAAATACATATTCCATTCCCATTTTTAATATTTTGTTTACATCATACATATGTAAATAGCAATTAAATAAAATATGTCTTTATCATTAAAAAGGAGTTGTTTCGAGACAAATCTTTCGAGAGAAAGCAGACATTTTTGCTGGTCACCATTCACCAACTTGCGCGGGTTTATTGCATAAAAACCGCAACGTGCAGCATGGTAAAATATGTTTTTCCAAGAAGGATATGATCTCGAACTACAACGTGTGCCTTCGTCTCTGAAACGAAAAGGTATCAAATTGCTTACACAGACAGTGCGTGCCAACAAACAAGTTTCAATTACATTTTTGTGCACGAAGGTGGTGGCTTTAAATGTCGTAACATATATGACTTATACGGTTTTTTTTTCCAGAAGATGTTTCAGTACAGATCAGTCTAGATTCATGCTAAGATGTCGTCTGCTGTATGTATTCATTTATCCATTTTTACTGTTTTGCTTTTTTTCAAAATGCTGACACAATATACCCCTGGTCAACAATTGTCTTTCTCAAAATATTGTTTTCAACGTGGGCCGAAGAAGGCCATTACGTCGACAGCTTTCTGATTGAAAATGGTCTTTGGTGGACACGGCAATATATAACACAAACATGGTGTGTTGAATATTCCACCATCAAACGACTAGAAAGGAAATGCCAGTGTAAGAAACAATAAATGAAGCACTTATTTATCTGCCGATGTTGCGCCTTACAAAAATGTAATGTAGGCCTACCATACAGTGTTTGTATCATTGCTACGCACAGATATATGAGCTGAGTGGGTGTGTTATTGCCCTGTCATTGTGTATCACACAGTGTTTGCATCACGCTATCCGCAGATTTATGGACTGCGTGGTTGCAGCTTTGCCCTGTCAGTAAGTATTATACAGTGTTTGTATCACTGCTATCCGCAGATAAATGGACTGAGTGGTTGTCCTTGCCTTGCCAGTGACAGGAGAATATGTTGGGACAGATTAAAGTAAACCAGGTTTCAAAGCCTTGCTTCTCTCATTTTACTGTGTATTATAAATATATTTATTTATACTGGGTTACCTTTTCGGGTAAAAAAAAGGAAGCCTAAGTGGAGGCGGTCTAGTACGAAAGCGATATACAACAATATTTACAAGACGCGCTGGACCAGAACTAGAAGACCCAAGATTCTGCTTGTACGCAAAATTAAGCCGACAACCCACATTTATCCTGCAACAATTTACGAGACATGTCAATATGTATTAGACAGGTCTACCGCAGGGTCTGCAGTATGCAGACCTGGGCTGGTCTTTTTCAGGAGGACTATGTGTACCCTGATAAAAAATAAACTACCATGATATAAACAAATTAAGCTGCTTACAGAAGCTTACTAGAGCCACTGCACGTTTTGATAGCAGTGACATACTGAGTGTCATAATAAAAATATAGACTCATATGGCTTTATTTTCTGTCACTGTATATTATGGAAATAAAAAAGACAATTAATAACATATGAAATTACCGATTCTAGTGTTTTGCTGTCGAAAAGTATGAACTGCCAAAATAGGCATATGTTTGTCGACCGTCTCCAATGCTAGCCTTTGGAGTCGCAGCGTACGGCTGTAAACGGGATTCAGTGTTAGCTTTAGGTGCAGTTCCGTACGTGGCTTGGAAACAACGAGAAATGTCAACTTTTGGACTAAAAAAATACGTTTTTTTTTTGGCAGGATGAAATATCAACTTTGGAGTCAAAGCATATTTTATGTAAACAGTATAGAATGAAATGTCAACTTTTCGAGTCAAAGGATACGATTTGTAAAAATAGCTTTTTTTCCTCAAGCCTTTTATTATTCATTTTTTTTCAATCATGCATTTTTTAGACTTTGCAATAGCTTATTTTATATACAATTTCCATATTATTGTCTATAAAATGAGCACTTTTGGATGTGTTCTTGGGGCAAGTTCTGGTGACAGAGACCACTGTACTGTGCGTCACTCAGTCGGCCATCAAATAAACACTTCGAAAGTTTCATAACAAGTTTAAAAATAATAAGAAGAAGAAGCTGGTTTTCAATTGGAATGTGGTCCACTATGATGTGCATCTCTGAACAAAATTTGAGGAAGCTGCGTTGGATCCTTTTTGAGATATCATGGTAACGTCTTCCCCTTGTGCACCAGTCAGACGGCCTGAAAGATAAATAATTGAAAGTTTCATAAAAAAAGTTTATAAATACAAAGAGGCAGCTAGTTTCAAGTAGCAACCTGGTCCGTCATAAGATGCATCTCTGACAAAATATTGGGAAAGCTGTGGTCAATATTTTTGAGATATTGCGGTAACGTCGTCAGGGTTGACGCCACTCAGACGGCCTTCAAATAAATACATTGAAAGTCTCATAAAAACTTTTTAAAAACTCAAAGGAACCTGGTTTTAAATAGGAACCTGGTCCATCATCAGATACGTCTTTGTCAAAAATTTGGTGAAGCTGCGGTCAATATTTTTTGAGATATCGCGGTAACGTCGTCAGGGTTGACGCCATACATTAAAAGTTTCATAAAAGTTTTAAAATAATCAGAGGACGCTGGTTTTCAATAGGAACCTGGTTCATTATAAGGTCCTTCTGTGACAAAAATTTGGTACAGCTACAATGAATATTTTTTTTGAGATATCGCGGTAACGTCGACAAGACGGACGACGCAGGGGACGACAATATCCTCCGGCACTTTATGTGCCGAGGGTAAAAAGCATGAAATGTCAATTTTTGGAATTAAAGCATACAGTGTCTATCTAGCGCAATGATCCAGTTATAAGGAACTAAAATTAATTAAAAATCAATTAGTGAAGTTCCAGGAACATGTTACATTGGTAGCTTTTTGATACATCTAGGAATGCCAAGTACTATATCTGTGAAGTTTTGGCAGATAATTTAATAAACAGACAAAATACTATTATGACGTTATTCTTGCTTGCCCCCTTTCCACAACAGTAATTTTACGTCATGACCCAACTGTGCCATAAAGTTTATTTTACCATTTAATATCTGATTGTGATCACGCCTATTAAAACAGCTACCAATTACTTCATTTTGAAGTATCCAACGGTTTGAAGTACAGTAACATCTCCAATTAAGACCACCTCCATAAAGAGACCATTTTTACATTAAACACCACCAATTTACAGACCAGTATTTATTTATACTTAATTAAATATATCCCCATTATGACCACTCCTCTATTAAGAACACATTTTTTCTGTTCCTTATGTGATCTTTTTAGGGAGATTCCACTTATTCATTAGGGCCGTAAGGTTGGGTGGCAGAGGTGATGAAAATGATAGCAAAGATTAATTAAAGGTATATCTGTTAAGGGAATTCACTCGAATCTTGCCATCGACCTACCTCAGGGCCATATCTTCATGAGATCGTGGTATGTGCATGCACGGTGTTCGAAACATAACACTATAGGCAGTGGTGCTAATAAGGACTGCGACCATGATAACAAGGAATCGTTCCAAGGATCAGGAATTACCTGTGACCTTGACCTAATATAAAGGTCAAACAGCGGGTCAACAGTAGCGAAAATGACGGCAACAACAACAGGATCCGGATTTAAGCAATCGGCGGCTCATTTTCAATGGTATCAAGGACAGTAGGTATTCATAAATCACATGCTTATTAATGGAGTTCTATATATTCAGACAGTCTTGCCAGCCAAGAGAAAACACACACATTAGCTGGAGATTAAAAGAATAAGCTTGGGTACCTTGTGTATTACCAATTATGGTCACAGTAAAGTGTCCGCTAATATTTTGTTTCGGCAGAAAAAAGAATCGGCTTACAAAAGGATAATATGGGAATATGAAAAAGCAGATTTTGATCGCTTTCGTAACCATTTACGACAGATACAGTGGGACAATTCCTTTCTTGCTAACGAATTTCTTGCACTGAAGGTTTGCTATCTGCCGCCAAAGAGTGCATTCCAAATAAAGAAGTTCCCATTCGTCCGGATGATCTTCCTGGGTTTTCTTCATTACGCCGTGAAATCCGTACGGTCATGCGGGCATACTATAAAGCTAAACTGTACTGATGCAGTGCAGAGTCACAACCTATGGGCCACCTATAATCAAATGCGAAACCAGTACCAGGAGAATTTACGTATAGCTGAGCAACAGCAGAACGGTAAACTGAGCAGATCTTTAAACTTTCCTAAAAAGAAAACTAAGGGATGGTGTAATACCGATAAATACTTTTTAAACAGGAATCAGCGTCAGAACATACCTCCTTTAGTATATGTGAAGGTAGGCACATAACCGATAACATATCCAAAGCCGAAGCATTAAAATTCTTCCTCCTAAGTCAGAGTAATCTTGATTCTTCTACGGTCAGCGCTCCCACACGCCCTGACCATCCCATGCATACTTTTTGCAAATTTAAACATTTGTGAAAACAAAGTGCTAGAAACACTTAAGAGCCTTGATACAACCAAAGTAACTGGACCAGATGGAAGAAGTGTCAGACTTTCGAAAGAAGAAGCTCCAATAGTTTACAAATCTCTCATAAAACTAATTAACCTTTCTTTAGACCAAAAACAGTTCCCATGGTTTTGGAAAGAAGCCGCTGCATAAAAAAAGAAGATAGTTTTGTTATAATTACCGGCCGATATCCCTCCTAAACTGTACTGGAACAGTGGTGGATAGAGTTGTGTTCCAAAATGTGGTAATTTTTTTTCCGAGACAATATGGTTATGTCTGCCAACCAGTCTAGTCTGGTTTTATGCCCGGTGATTCCACTGTTAAACAGTTGCTTTCCCTTTATTATGAGCTATGCTTGGCAGTCGATCAGCAAAATAGAAGCAAGAATCGTGCTCCTTGACATCAGCAAGGCATTCAATAAAGTGTGGCATACGGGTCTCCTTAATAAGTTAGAAAAAAAAGTGGTGTTGTAGAAAATTTACTATCCTGGTTTGAAAGTTACCTTTATAACCGCAAACAACGCGTAATTATCAATCGCAATTCCTCTCGCTGGCACACCATTTCTGCTGGCGTCCCTCAAGAATCAGTACTAGGTGACCTCCTGTTTTGATCTATATTAAAGATATTTATTTATTTTATTTATTTAAGAATCTACCCCTTTACAACGGGGGCAGCAACGAGCAGGGCAGAACCCGTGGTGCGTCAAACAAGGTAAAATCGTACATTCACACTTGGCTTTGAAGACATTAAAATGGCCAGAAGTCATCTATGCACAATCACGTATCACGTGGAGCGTCACTCCGTGTACGCTCATTCAACCTTAAAACACTTTACAATATACATGTATACACTTTACAGGCTGTACAAATGGGTCAGATTGGAGGTTGGTGATTGACTGCCTCCTAAAGTGTCAAGCTTCAACTAAATAATCTTTAGAGATACGGCCATAAGCGTCGCCAATTTCAAGACCAAAGTCGTAGAAGGGCTCACACATGAGCCAACAGACTTTATTATTCAGAGAAGAGGCCGAAAAACTTTGCCAAACATGGTCAAAATATAACTTTGCCAAACATGGTCAAAATATAACTTTGCCAAACATGGTCAAAATATAACCGTTTACACTCTCTTTCTAAGGATACAAACATTTTCGATCGTATTTGATTGAGTGTTGGGCATAAGGAATAAGAAATGGGGTAAATCGTCCTAAGCACTGTTATATAAAACACATTTACCATCAGAGATATTCCATCTTTTGAAATCCTCACCAAGACCCAAACATCCAGTTCTGGCCAGAAATTCTAATCTTGTGCCAGCAAAATTTTCTACACAAAACAAATAGCTCTCTCCGAAAGTAGACCGTTTTAACATTTGATACCAATTAAGCAACCTTTTCTCGTCATTTCCTGAAAAAAAATGTAATTTGTACCCTTCAATAGATAATTTTATAAAACGACGTTACCAATTTGGATTTCTCTATTGGAAAACACGGTCCATACATACATTATCAAACGTTTTCTTCATTTCCTCCACATACGGCCATGCACCAGAATTGTTGCCACTATTACTTTCAAACAAAGCTTCAAGAATTTATTTACACTGTCTTGTATCAGGCAAATAAAATTTCATCCGGTGGAAGTATTACACTCTAATGTGTTCCAAATGTACATTGAAAAGCAACCATCCAAGCTCACCTATTGCAGCGGATATTGAAGGTGAAGAGTCAACTTGTAAAATGGCTTTAGCCATTGCGTATTGTAATTATTTGAGAGAAGCCTCTGATTCCTTCGTGTTACATACCCAAACTGCAGCACCATGTGAAATAGACGGTAAGATGATGCTTTTCCATATTCTTTTACCGAAACTTACATGATTTACATTTTGATGGGATGAAAGTATACTATTTAGATATCCTCTTAAACGAGTTGCCTTGGGGACGATCAATTGTTTTACATGTGGCGAGTGTTTGAGGGAGCTTGAATTGAAAATATAATGCCTGAGTACTTATATGTTTTACATTCCGAAATGAACCTATCTCCTAGCATCCATTTTTTTGTTTGAATGTGGTTAATGTAAATTCTAATGTTGAACTTTTTGCGGGCGACACATCCTTTTCCCTTGCTTTTGATAACGCAGCCCATGCAGCTACTCTTCTTAATCAAGATCTTGCTTCTTTGGACGATTGGTCCAAAGAGTGGCTACTTTCTTCAATGCCTTAAAATCAGACACTATGCTCTCTTAAAAGACATATTCCTGACCATTCACCACTTATTTTCAAGGTCATCAGTGACAAAATGTGCCCGAACACAAACATCTAGGTATTGCCCTAAAATATGATTTAAAATGGAATTCCCATATTTAAAAAAAAAATGCCGCCAAAGCTTCAAATAGATAAACATAATGAAGTCTCTTCAGTTTCATCATGATTGCGTCACATTAGAAGTTATATCTTTTTCATTTGTTTGTCCCATTTTAGAATATGGCAGCGTGGTCCGGGACGGCTGTCATCAGGCTGACTAAAAGATCTCGGAAGGTTTACAATTGGCTGAGTCCCGCGTAGTTACAGCAGCTTTGAACTACCGCCAGTGTTCAGTTATATGAAGAAGCTGGTTGGGAAATTCTCTACAAATGGAGAGAGATTTCGAAACTTTCTATGATGCATGAGATAGTCCACAAGTTAACTCCTAGTTATGTCTGTGTGCCAACACAGACATATTGTTTTTCGTTCTTTCTTTCTTTCTTTCTTTCTTTCTTTCTTTCTTTCTTTCTTTCTTTCTTTCTTTCTTTCTTTCTTTCTTCTCTCTCTCTCTCTCTCTCTCTCTCTCTCTCTCTCTCTCTCTCTCTCTCTCTCTCTCTCTCTCTTTTTCTGCTTTACAGGCAAATTTGTCCGACATTTCATTTGTATTACACGTAAAAACTCCAAACTTGGCATAATAATACTTCCATACATGAAGTCTTCAGTTTTTGTAAAGAGGTTCAACGTTTTGAGAATTATGCAAATAAGGGCCATTTGAAAATTTAAATCTTGAATATCTTCAAAACTGTAATAGGTACAGGTAACCAATTCAACTTCAATTAATATGTTTGTTACACTGCACATTTTTGTAATTTACATGTGACCCCTTAAGGTCAAAGGTCAAGGTCATTTGGACCTTTGAAATTTTCATCCAGTCATAACTCGGTCAATTTTTATTCAGTTTTGATCATGTTGGACTCAAATTGTAGCTATTGTAACACTGCACATTTTTGTAATTTACATGTGACCTCTAAAGGTCAAAGATATAGGTCATTTGGACTTTTGAAATTTTCATCTAGCCATAACTCGGTTAATTTTTATCCAACTTTGATCATGTTGGGCTCAAATTGTACCTATTGTAACACTGCACGTTTTTGTAATTTGCATATCACCTCTAAAGGTCAATGTTATTTGGACTTTTGAAAGTTTCATCCAGTCATAACTCAGCCAATTTCCATCCAAATCTAATCATGTTAGACTCAAATTGTAGGTATTGCTACATTGCTCATTTTATAAGAACCTGCAACCTCTAAAGGGCAAAGGTCAAGGTCATCTGGCCCTTTGAAAGTTTCATCTTGCCATAACTTGGTCAATTTTCATCTGATTTGGGTTATGTTGGGCTTAAATTGTGGGTATTGTAACACTGTACATTTTTGCATTTTACATGTGACCTGTAAAGGTCGAAGGTCAAGGTCATTTGAACTTTGAAATTGCCATCCAGCCATAAGCTTAATGGAATATGGAGTACCAAAGGATAAAAGTTGTAGCCCGTAATATTTATAACTTTTGAAGGCACACAGGTTTGCTTTGAAGCAAATCTTCTTTTCTAGTTATTAAACACACACTTTTCTTTCTTTCTTTCTTTCTTTCTTTCTTTCTTTCTTTCTTTCTTTCTTTCTTTCTTTCTTTCTTTCTTTCTTCTTTACCAGCGAATTTGTCCGACACTTTTTTCGGACACTATTATACATAGAAACTCCAAACTTGGCATGATTGTACCTCCATACATGCAGTTTGACCATTTTATACAGCGGAATGAAGATGTTTAAAATTATGCAAATTATGGGCATTTGAAATTTTCAATCTTGAATACCTTCGAAAGTATAATAGATAGAGAAGTCATTCCAACTTGTACCAGGAGGTTATTGACCAGTGCGCATCTAATGAATTTAAAACAAAAGTTGTAGCACTTTAAATTATGCTAATTAGCAGCAATTGAAATTTTAAAACTTGAATATCTTCAAAACTATTATAGATAGAGAAGTCATTTCAACTTCCACTAGGGGGTTGTTGACCATTGTGCACCTAATGAATCAAAAATAAAAGTTGTAGCAATTTAAATTATGCTAAATAGCACCATTAGAAATTTTAAATCTTTAATAACTTCAAAGCTATAATAGATAGAGATGCCATTCCAACATCTACTCCTGTGTTATGGAATAGTTGCACATTGCCATACCAATATGCTTTGAAGACACACACACTGATTTGCTATGCAGCAAATCATCTTTCCTAGTTTGTATACCGCTTTCCCCCAATGTTCCAGCACCCTACGAAAACTGTCGCTACGAAAACAGGACTCAAGCGGGTGCAAATAGACGTTCTGACGTACCTTCAATTCCAACCAGATTCATGTTGCTTGAAATTTTTTTTCCCTTCTACTATCAACTTGTGGAATCTTCTTTGCTTAAAGTGCGAAATTTACCCACTTTGTGCCACTTAAAAAGGAGAATTTCTAGCCTATCGAAATACTGAATAATTTGAATGTTGAACTTTCTCGAACTTCCTAACGTAGGCAAGATATATCGATTTTACATTCCAGACCACGCATGGGTCACAGCCAATTGAATAAACGTCTTTTCCAAATAAGCGTTAAAGCGTCACCAGCATGTTCGTGTGGTGCTGCTGCCAAGGGCATATGGAGTTACTTCCTTACTTGCCCTAGATCTATTATTATACGCAACAATAATCGTGCGTCTGTTAATTAAGTCAATTCATGCATCCTTCTGTTTAAACACAATCTTATTTGGTGATTGTCACCGCAGTCTCGAAGATAATATTTGTATATTTCTTTCTGTGCAAGAGTTTATACAAAAAAGTAAACGTTTCGAAGTTGAATCATTAATGCGTTACATATGTTGGTAACTTCTACAAGCCCCTCTGCCTGTGCTCCTCTTTGGTGGAGTCACTCATTGTCTTGCCGCTGCGTCACCACACCCAGAGTGCTTCTTGCCCTTGACGTGCCGCGGCGCAGCTGGTGTGCATTACGTCTGTCCTGTGCTTGTGTCTTCTCTTGCAAGAGGGATTCACAATCCTCCAATCAACCTCATGCAAACCAGGGTGAAACAGAAAAGACCATGTTTTGTAAATTACATATCAGGCAATTAAAAAGAAAAGGACAAGTTTTGTTCATCATAACTCAAGTGAGGCATGAAGAACAAAACGACAAATTTATTGAATGTTTGTGCAGGATACGTTTTGAATAACGCAGGCTACGATTTGATAAACGTACCCGAGTTATTTCCCACCAGTTCCTCAAATCAGGCCATGTGCATCTACTTCAAGATATTCATTTCACAGATGAATCAACCACGTTTGATCACCGTTTGCTTTCCTCCTATACGGTGTACATGTAAACACAGGCGCGTACAAACACACGTTCGACTATTATTTCATTTCCACCGAAATGCAGTATTTAATTCAACACAAGCTTTCTGCTGTTTTGCACTCTATTCACACACACACACACACACACACACACACACACACACACACACACACTATATATATATATGTATATATATGTATGTATATATAGGCCCTATATATATATATTATATATATACATATATATATATATATATATATATATATATATATATATATATATATATATATATATATGGATAATTTTTCACGTGTGTACAATTATTTGCGTAAGTACACATGTGCAAAAGCTGCAAATCTTTCATACAAATGTACAGCTATGGATTAAATGCTCAAATTGTTTGTTATAGACCTTCGTAGTCTGTTAGGTCTTCCCGCGCTTGTGCAAGGATATACCAAAAGAAGAGAACAAGCTTTGTGTTGTTAAAACTAGCCACTCTAGTGAATAAATAAAGATCTATAACGTAATATTCTATCCTAGTGAGTGGGTATTCACATAGTTGTCAGCAGGGCGCAAATACCAGACTCATGTCAAGTTTCATATGATTACGCCCTATACAGTGCTCCTTGCTGGAACTACTTTAATCAAGAAGCAAATTGTCTTTTGCTAGGCCTTCACCATCATGACAGGTGCCAACAGCATGTCTTTTGGTATGTTCATCCACCCGTGCAATAATATACCTACTACGCTTGTCATTGAAAAGAAAGTCATGAAAATGTCCATGGAATAAGGTATCATTAGGATAGAATAGAGTCAAAGCAAGTTTGTTTTGGGTGGCTAAGACCAGAACGTTTCCTTCAACGTCCGTCCATGTCTTGGTTTTTATTTAAGTACTTTGTCCAGGTTTCTCGAATGTTTCCTTCTCTGATTTTTTGGTTAGGATTTTGACAGGTAGTATACCTATATTTGCACAAAATTAATATACTTTAAATTTGGTCACCTTTTTAAACAACTATTAGAACAAAAGTTGATTTAATACATGCAGAATAACCCGACAAACGCGTATGTGACCGACAGATGGAGCCACTACCACCACATAGGCCCTAACTGCATAAGAATTTAGACGCTACTTTCTGTTAACAACGACTGACCAATTAAAGAAGCTTGTTTTGTTTTTCCCCACAGTGGTTCCACCTGCATTTGTTGGTTCCGTCATGGACGTGTATTGGTGGCGCCATCTGCTGTTTTTATACGCTACTGTAGAGCCAATCCACTTCGTTGGTTTACGTTTGGCGGACGGAGCTGTTTCATTTAAGTATAACACATGTATGTATGTAATTGGAAGATGAATTACACACCCGAGGATGTATGGATAGACTAAAGAAAAAGGGGTTGATTTGAGAAAAGATCCACATTTTGTTGTAAGATTAGTTTAAACAGTTCCACTTGCAGAGGCTAGTGTTGGTCAACTGTTTTCACACAAGTTTCATGTGGTAATCTCTGAGATGAAATAGAAAAGAGCAAGTTATTATCACCTGAATTGCACAATACATCCAGCCTCCTGATAAGGGACTAAGAGAACAAAGTTTCTTTTTTAATGATAAAAAGGTATATTCGTGTTAAAATGAAGAGATAAAGAACCTGAATAAATATAGCGTTCTACCATCGGCAACCTGCGACAGTCATATCAAGTTGTAAAGCAGCGTCTGGTTTTACAGGGAAGGAGCAGTATACCTTGGACCTGGGGTGGAACTGAAATAACTTTCAAAGTTGGCTATCAAGGACCCCAGCATCCCAATGAACATTCTAAAACCCACTGAGCACATCCATTTTGAAAGCCATTGAGCACATATTCATTCTAAAATCCATTCCAATATATCTCCCCTTTATTGCAAATGGCTTCGATACCTTGCAATTAAATTCCGCACGTTCAGCCAGTCGTTTTGGGTCGCGGAGGACAGACTCGGGCATTCTGCGTGTCCGCCCCGCCGCAGGGTTTTTACTCCACGGCAGTGTGGGCCCCGTTGATTCTTAGGTTTGGCCTCCTTGACCTTGGAACACAATATGTTACCCGGAGGTCATTTTATTATTGTATTAATACTTATATTGCTTTTGACTGTTAAGTGCTAGTGCATCTGTCTTTTACTTGTACATACTTAAATTTTATTAGTAATTATTCTAGCTGTACGGTGTCCTTTTGTATTATATTTATATGATTATGTATGTACTCTTTGTGATTTGTGTTCTGTGAATTTGTATGTTTTTTATTTTCCCCGATTTGGGGGGGTCGATAAAATAATAATAAGTACATATCCATTCTGACAAACACGTCATATATACCTATTCGAAAAGGTATTGAGCACATATCCATTCCAAACGCCAACGAGCTCATATCCATTCTAAACTGTTCTAAGCACATAGCCATTCTAAAAGCCATTGCGCACATATCCATTCTAAACTGTTCTAAGCACATAGCCATTCTAAAAGCCATTGAGCACATATCCATTCTAAAAGCCACTCAGCATATGTCCATCCTGTAAGCCGTTGAGCACATAGCCATTCTATAAGCCACTGGCACACTTCCATTCTACAAGTCCTTTTAATGTTGCCAGTCCATCATCCATTCTATAAGCCAAGAAGCGCATATCCATTGAGGACTCCTCTATTTTAAAAGTCAGTGACAACATATTGATTGACAGACATTGCGTGCCTACTTTTAACAGCCCCAGACCCACACATCCACCCTAAAATCCATTGAGCACATATCCATTCTAACAACAAGTGAGCACATATGCAATTTAAAGCCATTGTGTACTTTCCATTTTAAAAGTCGCTGAGCACATGTCCCTTGTTGTAGATATTTTACACAAGCTAATCCAAACCACAAATCCGTGTAGCAAAGACGCTGTAAAAGACACAGTGAATATCCGTTATTATATTTTGGGTAATATTAGTCAAAGCTGATTGGTTTATTTTGTCGTCAAAATATGAAGCCATACTGAGTGGCGTTCACATGCAAACACATAGTACTTATTCAAAAGGCTAATACGGATCCATACCAAAACTTTGATGGCGGAGCCTTGTTTCTGTTAGCGCGTCTCGAGTTTAGACAGCGGCAAATTTGAAAAAGTGACAAGTGACATGATGGAGGAACGAACAAAAAGGTATTAATACATCATTCCCAGCACTTTGGATTAAAGATAAACATTCAAAACTTATTGTGCTGTTGACTCACTGTTATATCGCGGTTCTAAATTTCTGAGCCGCAGATATTAAAAGTGGCCTCCCTGAGCATATCGTTTATGTCCATTAGGCGTTGGCACATAGATACGGTTATTTTTCAGTGTTAACAGTCCACCATAAGATTATGATTCACTGCTGGCTTATCAGTTCTTTCCAATCATGCCTTGGCCAACAGCTCGTTTCTGTGTGACAAGTTTTTGAAAGTTGCAAAACCGCTAAGCTGGATTTGATAAGCATTTAATTTCAGATCACCAAAGGCCGATCGGTGAGGTTTATGGGCTCAGAATATAGGCTTAAATGAGACACTTTATTGACATGTAAAGCTAGACCTTACCTGCGTACGTGTGACATTAACTCTTGAGTCAGAATTGGCTTGGATTTGCCGTGTACGAGGAGTTGTTTCTGAGAAATGTACCTTTGAACAAGCCAAGTTGACATCTCTGGGCATGACCAGTGAAGCTTGGCTTCTGTTTGGAAGAGAGGTCATCAGGGCCAGGAAGTGATCTTTTCCCACTCGACTCGTTAAGTTATCCTGGTAACCAATCAAACTTCACTTTTTTATCACCTTTAAGGGATAATTTAAATGACACAATTAAACATTATAGCTTATTGATAATAACAAACACAAGGAGACTACTAAATAAGCTAAGCTTCATCCATAGCAGCTCTTTCCCTCATTTCCAGTTTCTATGTTCAGTGAGAGCATCCCTAATGACATATGGCCCAGATAGAGGCTGGGCTTCACTACGCATGCTCAGCTGAGATATCCACTTGGCACATTACAGGTCTTGGACTAGTACCCCCTCAAGGTCGGGTCAACTGATACATCGAGTACTGAAAACTGTTGCTGTGTCTATTGGATGTTAATATCACAGGAGCAGAGCATCCCAAATTAAGTCCCATCATAATTTTGGATAGGAATATACTTATCAACTTTGAGTTTTAGAAAGGCACTGCTACTCCAGAAACATTCAAATAATTTGATAACTTTGTGTATTTTTGGAGACATATTTGGCGCGGAACGGTCAATCATGGAGGTAAGGTACACAAATGCACCAGTAAAAAAAATCTAATCACATGACCACCTCCCCCCCCCCCCCCCCCCATTTTCTTGGTTTTAACTTGTTGCTATCGTTACAAACTTGAAGTAGAATGCAAAGGAAGTTGTGGTTTTACGTTTCAAATAGGAGAAATAAGCCAGCGAATGTCACTATTTTAACATGTAAATACATTAGGCCTAGGTTACTGGTCCAAGACCTATAGTTAATCCTTAGTCCGCCACACCACACCGGGCCTTCGCCCAGGTGTGGTATGGCTAACGGAGGCTGGGTAAAAATCCGTACTGCATTCAGCAAACTAATGTTCCCATAAAACCATTACATCCATCTTGATGAACACTGTATACAAACCGTGACCACTGAGCAGACAGCCACACTTGAACCGCTCGATTAGTAACACTAATTTGTACTATTGGGCAATCCAGTTTGAAACAAATATGTTTAAACTAAACTTTACACCATACTTCTATTGTTTCTGGCAGTGGCTTTATCTTCATTTTGACCTCCACCTATTTTCTTTGGGACTATTTGCGGTAGCTAGACTTAAGACATTTGAGGTGGTGTCTTCGCTGTTTACAAAATAAAAAATCAGTGGATCCCGCGGGATTTGAACCTGGCTGGATGGCTCTGGAGAACGATGCCGTTTGACGAGGAGGTGGGGCTGGGTGCTGGGGGTACTTCCTGAAATTTATGGCTGGGTGTGCGGCTCGACTTTTCAAAAACCCACCCTTTGTTAGGGCAGTTTTTCACAAAAATGATACCTCTGTTACGGAATTCTTTAACCGAAATAGTAAATAATGCGGTCCCAAATAGGGGAGACAAGTGCTCCAAGAAAAAAGATTTTGACCTTAGGGCAATTTTCCCGAATTTTGTGACATAAAAGAGGAAAATTACCTTTCTTTAGGAAACCATTGGCAAAATATTGTACTTTTGTCGGGGAAATTTTGCTCAAAACAGGGGCCTTCAGAGCGGCAGTATCGTCACCAATGGGAGTAACCTCCGCAGGGCTGGGTGGCCCCAGTACTCTGATACAGAATGAACTTTTGCAGTAGTACAGCAAACAGAAAATTTAAAAAAAAAAATCCAAAAATAATGTCCAGTATTAAAAAATAAATGAAAATCGTACGCGGGCCTCCAGAACGCTGGCGTGGAAAAATCCTTAACCCCCACACACACCTTAAATCAAGCTGTCTTAACGATTACACCATTAGGTTCATTAGAATTAAACGATTTCTTTGTATTGGTAGATCAACCGGTGCGTGCGATTACACAAGGAGTGCATCGCAGGTTAGAAATTAAAATTCAGTGCGGTTTCTAAGATTGTTGAAAGGTACTGTTGTATGACACAAAGTTCAAAGTACGAATGAATTACTGTCTAAAACCATGGACAAGCAATGGGGTTTAAAACGATACACCAATTATAGTTGTTGCTTCTTGCGTCAAAATGAATGGAAATCACTCTGCGCGCGGTTCTTATTCCTTCTGACACAAGAATATATTGCTCCACGTGGCGTCTGCTTAAATTGTAAATATCTTATAAAATATCAATCTCATATCCATCTTTTCAAGCATCCTACACAAGCTTTGGTCACTGAGCACAGATATCTATACCTTTCAATATTTTATATCACATGTCCATCTTCATACACATTTTATACAAACTATGACCACTGAGTACACATAGCCATACCTCTAAATATCTTATTAGGCATGTAATACATTTCCATTACATATATGCACATAAAATAGAAGCCGTACATCGTGTAACTGTCCCTTTTTGTAAATATTTCATACACGCTGACAGGACACAGCAGTGTTTTGTAAAAATTCCTAGACTTCATGACTCGTGAGGAGAGCAACATTTTAATCTAATGCAAACAACCTGAAGGTGTTCTACAATACCCTCCATAAACATAATAAGTTTCAGTGGAACATATTCGACTTCGTCAAGAGCTTTCCTGGGCGCGCTTTTGGGTGCATTGCGCCCAAAGCGCGCCGAGGAAAGCTCTTGACCTGGACTATTATGTTCTCTGTAACTACAGGCATCCGGGTAATTGAATGAAAGGTCATTTTACAAAGAATATGAATCTAGCACCCTCATTATAATTCAGAGCAGTTCGTTTTAAGGAATTTGACTTTAGTCGCAGTTGGCACTGAAAGAGCTAAATTGGGCAAATCACTGAATAAAATTAATGAATATATGAATGAATCTCCAATTATAATGCTAATGGCATGAAGGTGCTCTACAATGCCTTTCATAAATATAATAAATCTATATCCAAGAGCGCAAGAATATGGCGAGACAAGATTAATATACTAACATATTTTGCGTTTAACTGTCGTATAAACAAAAGGCAAGTTGGGAACATATATTACCTTTTTAATACATCTCGAATATAATTTCAAGAATCTTCATTTTTTGCATTTTGTAAATAATTCTGAAAGAGAGTCTCATGAATTATTATTAAGCGCGTGTGTTTGCCTGCCACAAAGAAATGAAGCTGCAAATTGCCCAGTGTTTTTATGCAGTTACAAAAATGCACCCGCTTCACATTTGTAACCCTGTTTCTTCCGCAAGAATCAATTTATGACTGATTTGTGAGACCGTACATCAAAAGATGAATGAAGCAAGTAGGAGATTAATAATCAAGGTAGGAGATTAATGATCAAAGCAGGAGATTAATCATCAAAGTAGTCTTTGATTAAAATCTGACATTTCGTTCCACAGATATACGCACATCTACTTGAGAATTTAGAATTTGTAGCTCATATACATCACAGTACAGGATTTATACGGGAACACCTTCCATTGAGCATCACGTCACCCTGCAACAGTTTCCCGTTATTTCTTCCACTGGCTAAGATAGAGCTGTAGAATTTGACATATGATGGGTCCTGTCTTTGTACCAAAATTATAGGGAATTCGAAAAAAAAAAAAAGAAACTTTTTCATTTTGGATTTGAAATGAGCTTCATTTTGCGAAGAACTTGAATTTTAAACACAAAGCCAGCAAGCACAGGTCTATTGTTGGAAACACGCTGGAAAAAACAAATGTTAGAGACGGTGTAGAGCCAAATACAATACACCAGTTGTGCATTTTGAACATGGTTGTATATGTTTATATATATATATATATATATATATATATATATATATATATATATATATATATATATATATATATATATATATATATATATATATATATATATATATACATTGGCGTCAACGAGTAGGACTTCCAGATTTTCTAAGATCTCTGTGATGATTAAACTAATTTTTGTTACCAGGTTGTCAGGATCAAATACAAACTTAAAACTATGCGATGCGTGCCATTTGAAACCGATAAATTTTATTTCGAAGAAACACAGTGTAATTTTGCAGTTTCATGTATTTCTTCAGGGATGCCAACATTTAAAATGTTATCATTTTTTTTTTTCAGAGGGTAGTCAAGACCATCAGGGACACAAAATAACAAAGAATATAGCAGCAAATGCTCAATTTTGATGAGGGATACACACCGTAAATTGGTCAAGTTTTCAGCTTATTTCAGGGATTGTCCCTGATGATGAGGGACATTTGGCATCTCGATTTCTTCTGAGTTTCGTTGCTCGCAGCCACACACATGGTTTATGTTGTCACTAGAGATGACAAGACTGGCCGCTTGATGTCGCTCCGATATTTGCTCCTTCACGTGTGGTTTTGCACATTGACCGCCAGGGAGGTCTCGTAAGATTGAGAATGATTACAAAGGCCAGATTCCATAATACGTTACAAAGCGAGCCACGCAACAATGCCACTGGCAATGGTCCCAAATATGACGACAAATCGTTCTTTTTTCTGCTGCTTTTGGCGGACTGCTAATGACTAACAGCGAACTTCCTTCGGTAACTTACAGCGGCCGCTCGGTGTGTAAACACGTCGTTTACCCCGGCCATCGCCAGAAAAGCTTGTTGAGACACGCAATACGTTGTCATTGTGTCGCTGATAATTTGTGACCGTAAAGGTCCCATCAGGCAGAGGTTCATTCAGGTCCATTTTCCGTGTGCAGCTTTGTTGTATACGCTTGAGTGTGACCGTGAGAAGGAAACAGTACTGTTGCAGTACTGGACGATTTGAACGTTGCCCACAAGCCACTGGAATTACTATGCCAAAGCATGGACCTACTATCTGATAGTACTAGTAGGTCCGTGGGCAAAGAGGTTGGTGACACTGTGATGATCTCGTCTAAATGTGGACATTCTCATAAGATTTTGCAATTTTTTCTCCAACAGTCTAAGTTGCCTTTTCTTTTTCCGTACTTAAAATGAAAATCGAAAAGGCAATGTTGTCAAAATGTTTTTGTGTTCGCATTGTATGCTAAACAGGCCAACCTGCGCGTTACTTAATTTCACCAGTGGAGCCAATCATGAGCTTGGTCTGCCTCGGAGTTCAGAGGCAAATTAGCATAACATTCACAAGTGAGGAACGCAGCGAAGAAGTCAAATAAACCGATGACCTGAATTGTAAATAAATGCATTCTCAATAATTTTCTTGACCCCTTGATTGTTCTGACCGTGGGTTCCTCGCTCAGGCATTAGCTGTATTTGTTTGAACAACAAGCAAACCAGTGCTATTATGTCACCACTCATTTTCGCATTGGGCCTACGGAGATCCCCTATTCTTTCAACAAACTGCGAAAAAAGAAATTACATCTGAAACTGCACTTGTGTCAACTCGTAATGCCAAGCTATCTGCATCTCAGAGCCGACTTGCCTGATAAACAGACCATGCAAGACCGAAGTACTCCACACCCAACAAATGCAGAATTAAGAGAACTAGGAAAGATGATTTGCTGCATGGCAAATGAGTGTGTGTGTGTGTGTGTGTGTGTGTGTGTGTGTGTGTGTGTGTTCAAAACTCATTGGCATGACAATGTACAATTAGTATTTCAGTACTACAGTGTATTATCGGTATGACAGTGTACAATGAGTAGGCCCCTACTCCAAGTATAAATGGAAGTTAATAGTAGGTCTAACTGTTATATTTTTGATGACAGAGTCAACCTTGAGACTTGATTGCGTTTTAATTTCTCTCACCAGGTGTCCCCGCCTATCAGAGACCTAAACAAATCTGCCTTGTGTGCATACTTTTGAAGATATTCAAAGATTTGAAGTTTCAAGTGCCCTTAATATGCATAATTTAAATTTGTGCAGCCTTCGTACTAGTCCATAACATAATTTAAATAGCTACAACTTTTGTTCTGAATTCATTAGATGCGCAATTGTCAACAACCCTCTAGTAGAAGTTGGAATGACATCTCTGTCTATTATAGTTTTCAAGATATACAAGATTGAAAATTTCAAATGGCCCTAATTTGCATAATGTAAAACATCTTCATTCTTCTGCATAAAAAGCAAAGCTCCTTGTATGGAGATACAACCATGCCAAGTTTGGAGTTTCTATGTATAATAGTGTCAGAGAAAAGTGTCGGACAAATTCAATGGTGAAGAAAGAAAGAAAGAAAGAAAGAAAGAAAGAAAGAAAGAGAGAGAGAAAGAAAAAGAAAGGAAAGGGTGTGTTTTCACACACACACACTTTAACAAACGGAGCTGAAAAGCCACTTTAGTGGTCACGCTGATGAATGGAGCGGGGGATGAATGAGGGAAGGGGCAGATGAAGGGGTTTTCCTGTCTGGAGTGCTGGATATTTTTATATACCGTATCTGTGTATAAAGAAAATACTTTATTTTCCGTTATTCGTGCTAGCCTTTAATTTTGAATTTTCTTATTTTCCGTATCTTGTTATGGGTCAAAATTATTACCTTCACCGCCACCCCTCCTTACCCTCTTCGTGAATAGTCCCATATTTGCCTGATAGTCTTATATAAATAAAATACTTTCCTCGTTACAGTTTTTCTTTGTTATTTATGGCTTCAAACTTCTGGTTCGTTACAGCTCTATTTGCCTTTTGGCCAGACCAGTGGTATTACTCGATAAAGTCACGAGAAAGATCAAGATTTGTAGGCCCAACATGTGACCATTGCCTGCGCAGAGATTCCCATTCCATATCCAGATTTAACCATTTGAGGACTGAGTCAACAGCTTTCCTTGGGGCACTTTGGGACGAAGGTGTTGACTGATCGCTTAAATGATTCCTTGTGATCAAAATAGAAACAAAACAAAATAAACATATGAATGAACCCAAAGGGGAAAAAAAGACATTTACGACACTTGACCTTTCTGGCAATATTTAATGGACAAAAATTGCATGCGGAGATATCGACATTAAGTTTCAGAGGGTTAAAATGTTCTGCTTGTTTTGTATTTATTCATTCATTTGTATTTATTTATTTATTTATTTATTTATTTATTTATTCATTTATTTATTTATTTATTTATTTATTTATTTATTTATTTATTCATTTATTTATTTATTCATTTATTTATTTATTTGTTTATTAATTTATCAATTCGTGTAGGCCAGCTTTAACACTTTTCATAATTAAGTATACACACACCATCAACTACAGAGAGACTTATACACAGGCAAAGGTGACCGATATGCAAAGTAATTCTATAACTAGAAAAATTTGCTGCACAGCAAATCTGTCTGTGGTTGCCTTCAAAATGAGAACAGTTTTAAATGCTAAACTTTGCCATTGTTTTTAATAATCTAAATTTTGTGTACAAGCCTAATTTGTATAAATTAAAATGCTAACTTTGGTACTTGGTTTATTACATGTGGCCCTGTCACAAACTTATCAACAGAAGTTTGAATGACACCACTATCTACAGTAGTTTTGAAGTTATTCAAGATTTTAATTTTGTGTATTTGCTTAATTTGTATAAATCTAATGCCTACAACTTTGGTTATGGGTTCATTGGTTGTAGTTATGTCACAAACCTACAAATTGACGTTGCAATGGTACCTCTATGAATAACAGTTTTGAAGTTATTCAAGATTTAGATTTGGTGTATTTGCTTATTCGCAGAAATTAAAATCCTACAACTTTGGTTCATGGTTTACTGGATACACTTATTTCACAAACATATGCAGTGAAGTTAAAATGGCACCTCTATCTGTGATAGTTTTGAAGCTATTCAAGATTTAAATTTTGTGACTTCATTTATTTGCATAAATTAAAATTCTACAATTTTGGTTTATGGTTCATTAAAAGCAGCTATGTCACAAACCTGCAACTGAAGTTGGAATGGCACCTCTATGTATAATAGTTTGAAGTTGCTTAAGATTTAAATTTTGTGTATTTACCTAATTTGCATGAATTGATTGATATTTTACAGTTTTGTTTCATTGGATGCGTCTATGTTACTACTCTTTAAATTGAAATTGGAATGGGACCTCTATCTTTATGATAATAGTTTTGAAATTATTCGAAAAGATCTAAATTTTTGTGTATCCATCTTATTTCCATAAAGTAAAGTTGTGCAACTTTGGTTTATGGTTCATTGGATGCGGCTATGTTACAAACATTTAAATTGAAGTTGGAATGACACCTCTATCTGTAACAGTTTTCAAGCTATTGAAGATTCAAACTTTGCATATTCACTTAATTTGCACATATTCAAATCACAGTTCACTGGATGCGACTTTGCCACAAACACATGATTTGAAGTTGAATCGGCTACTCTGTCACAATAGTTTTCGAGATATTCAACTTTTAAATTTTTCAATGCCCCTAATTAGCAAATTTGAAATTCCACAACTTTCATTTACTGTTCTTTGTATTGGCAGGTGTCACAAACCTATACGTGCACATTGATGTTTGGAAGATATGGAGCTTTAAAATTTTTTTTTGCCTCGCATTTGCATAATTTTAAACATCATGACTATTCCAAACCAGTTGCAAAATTTCATTGGTAGGTCAGTCACCATGGCAAGTTTGGTGGTTTTCGGAATAATAAGGTCAAGAAAATCTCCGGATAAATGTGAATGTGGTCGTAAAAAGAAATTGAGAGAAAGAGAGAGAGAGAGAGAGAGAGAGAGAGAGAGAGAGAGAGAGAGAGAGAGAGAGAGAGAGAGAGAGAGAGAGAGAGAGAAATTCTTGGAAAAAACAAATTGAGCGAGAGAGAGAGAGAGAGAGAGAGAGAGAGAGAGAGAGAGAGAGAGAGAGAGAAATTCTTGGAAAAAACAAAATGTCTGGGTGCCAACCCAGACATAATAAATTACAGTGTACAATCCAAATATACAAGCCGCCCCTGAAGTTCTCATGACGTCAAAAGTCACAACAACGCAGTGAATGTATCTTGGTTCAGAGTAACTTTATTGATCATAAACAGTTGTTGTGTTGACAGGATAAATGTGTGAATAAACTGCAACAGGTATAGCTTATTCCGTTCGACAAACAAGTGGTAAATTTTTGATCAAGTATTTCACAGCTTGGCCATTACTGAGAATCTGTTTCCATGAACTAAAAGATACCTGATAAGCAATGAATAAATGAACACGTCTATAGCTACCAAGTAATAATTTTCATTTACCGTTATGACGGGACCCATGGAACATATGGCATGTCTATTCTCGGAAATAAAAATATTCACAAGACTACAAACGGCACAACGAAAAATTGTGAACAGCTCAATATAGTATTAAAACTGACGGCATCCTTAATTTGGGTGGAGGTACTGTACCCTTGTACACTTTTTCAGTATTTCGACGCAAAGCCAGCATATCTACCGACAGCCTTTTTATATCTTTGTTCACCGCTCTGTAGATCCCTTCGTTGTTTGGTTTGGTTTGTTTTTGTTTGTTTATTTATTTTTTGTGTGTGTGTGTGTGTGTTTTTTTTTTTTTTGTCTCATTTTTTGGTTTTGTTTTGTTTTTTGTTTTGTTTACCTTTCTCGTTTTCACTCGGCGGTGGGGGAAGGTCGAAATACGCTACAATAAATTATTATTCATTAATTCCCTACTGGTGACGACATTATATCAAAATTAAGCTAATATTAAACCAGAAACGATACTCAATTCCCTATAATGGTTTTCATTCTAGTGGCCGCATGCTAGAGTATGAAGTCAATGGTTTAACGTTGTGTGTAAAACCATACCCCAGCTGACACAAGAGGATAGCATGAATTGTAGTGAGTGCATGTGCAATAAAAAACATCATCAAGGCCATCAGCACATTAGTGCAGTGAATTGATTTTTATTTAATTTTTTTTATTTTTTATTTTTTTTTTAAATTTTTTTTTTCTTTCTTGGTGTATCTCGCTTGACCTGAACCAGAAAGATTGACATGAATTTAGAGTTTACCCATGTAAAATCGTGTTTGACAAGATAAGCATTTCCTTTGACATAGTTTGCCGTACAAAATGGGTGCTTCGAGTGCAAAACACAGACATAACAAAAAAAAAGTGGTCAATGATGACATATATGTACAAAGTACATCCAATTTTTGACTCATTTTATTTGATAATAGCAATACACATAATATACTAAATCCAATCTAGAGCATTTCCGCCACAACCAGACCTCTGTATGCTCAATGTCTGAGTGATCAGCTGAGAAAGTATGTAGTTGACATTTTTGCAAGCAAAAAACGGGCGGGAGGGGATATACCTGGTGGGAATAAGGTCAATTTGTCAACAAGCACAGCTTTCACGCCAAACATAAAGTTAGCCACAGGTATCGCTTCAGTGTTTAGCCTATTAATTTCACAATTATTTATCTAGCAACAATCATGAAAATAGGAATTGTCTCGACCACAGGTCAGAAGTAATTGTGATCTCCCGTCGCAAATAATTAGTAAATAAATTGCCCTCATAACGATAACAACAAAATAGGTGCTCACCCTACCACCTAATGTGGCAATTCTCTGGACTAGCGGGATAAACTGAAAGTAGAACCCAGGGCTTGCATGCCTGGTATGATGTTTTTTATTATTATTATTTTTTTTTTTTTTGAGTCACTAGTGTTACAGTTTATGTTGCAACAGAAATATAGGTAACTGGGGGCACCATTTTTAGGTTTAAAGTGCCAGGCTAATTGTTATAAATCGCCGTCGAATCATTGGTAAACCTTCATCCCACAAAAAAGGGGTAATGTTTGAGGTATTATTTCGGTAATCGGTCCACTGGGGGTACCTTATTTTGCCACAAAAGTAATTAGCCAGCTCGAACAGTTTGACCCGAAAGCGCAATATCAAGTTCTGAGATTTATGTTAAACCACATACCATGCTTGTTATGAATCGCGGTTTTTTTTGGGGGGCGGGCGGGGGGTGGTGGTGGTGGTGCATGATAAATTATGCTTTATGCCATGAACTATGCGGTACCGTATTTTTTATTCGACCTGTTTGCACATGACAATCCAGAAAGAGACCGTGTTCGTGCTGGGCACTTGCGCACAGATCATGTCCCGCAACTTTTTGTGACATCCCATTCCTTCGTATTTTGAAACCAATAATGTATATTTAAACACACCAACAGTACATGTAATCTGTGCGAGACACCCCCCCCCCTCTTTACATTGCCAACTTGTCTGTTGTTTCTCAACGATTCCCATCTGACAGCATTTCCATACATACACGGAGTTTTATTACGGATATGTGTGGAAGAGTACAAGTCTAATTGGTACTTTGCCATTCAAGACAAAGGTAATTCACTATTTATCTACGCAATTTGGATACCAGGCTTCTCTATACAAGGCTGGAAACTTTGACCTTTTAGTCCCCGGACAAAGACATCGTATTAATGGTTTATCTGCACTCGAGTTTGTAGGCAAGAAGTTCAGATCACTCTCCGCGCGCCTAAACCTAAGAAATCGGTAAATTCTATTCCTTGCTTGTGGTATTCTGCATGTTGTATCAGCTACATATCAATGATGGGTGATCTGGTTGTCAAAGAAGGGATTATGCACTCTGTTACAGTTAATATTAATGTGATAGTCTCTAAAGCATACGTCAGTGAGTTTCTTTTCGCGTACGTTAGTCCCAGACTGCCGTGTGTCCCGCAATTAACGCACATGGAAAACAAAAACAAAAAAGAAAAACAAAAACAAACAAAGAACAAAAACAAAACAAAGAAACAAACATACGAACAAACCCACGAAAATGATCTTTATTGTGAATGAGAGTACAACCTAAACTATGCATGTAGGAACTGTTCAAGACCTTTTCGGTCAAATACTATTAGCTATTGAGTCGAGAGTTGGAATTATAAACTTCAGGGTTGGCACAATATCAATCATGCCTTTAAATTTCACAGCACCATGATCGTAAATTCATGTTTTTGAGTCTGAAAAAGACCATCTTTTGAATATGTTAAACTTACTTTAAAGACATAATCCCTTCGATGTAGCCTCTAACTTTTTGGGTAAGTCTTTATCTAAAGTAAGTTAGAGAACGTGTGAAAATTGACCGAAAGTTTAATCCAAGCAGCATAAATGCAGATGATGTCTTAAAGTGACTGATTTCTTAAAGAGGTCAGAAGGGCGATATTAATGATGTAATAATCATCAAATTAAATCTCACTGTGGGTCTTAAGACTTTGCTGTGCAAAAGATTCGTCATCTCTATCAATTTCACACCAATAACAAGCAAAGAAAATATTTTAGCACAAAAGAAACGGCGCGCAACTTGTCAAGTGGGTTATTCATCCATATTATGCAATGAAAGCCTATTGACGTAAGCGCCACAGGTGCACAAGTTTTAATGACGCGAATATGTTTAATGACGTGGTTGAATGAACCCCACGATGCTGGCTTCTTAATTGAAATCGTCACGCTGAGCGGAACACATGATCAGCTCACTGAACGCAGACAATTATTTGACCGACATGGGTTGTCAAGTGAGACTACCTTTTCATAACCCTTTACTTTCCTTCACGACACATGCCATACCACTCCCACATTTTTCTCACATGATTACCCTGCAGTAAGATGAAATTTGTATTTAATCAGATTCTTCGCGAGAAGAGATTTAGTTTACCTGCTTACATAGCTGAGCTGGAGTCAGTGCTTTGTGCATCATTAGCCAGACAATGCAACAAGCCACTCCTTAAGGCATTTACCGCCAAGGTATAAAACGAGTTTATATTCCTTCAGATAATTTGGCCTTTTCAGTTGGACAAAATCCATTGTGCTGTCCGGGTATTTTGCACGCTCAATAGTTTCCGCGTAGTTACATTTGGGGTTATCGTACACATCATAGACACGCATTTTCAAAGAAATGTTTTCGCAAAACTGTGTTGCTGATCTCGCGTACACATAGTATTTGGCCGGGCGGAGTTCAGGGGTTAAAAGAGTGGCGTTTATTCGGCTCTGTACTCATAAATTATTAAAAACACCACTGTCAATAAGCGGCATTCCTCCGTCAAATCAGTGTGGTCAAATAAAACGAATATTTATATATTATCTATTTACCAGGGAAGGAAGTGGATATTCTATATTTTCCATCATTTTTCAAAATTTTTTCATCGGATTCCTGTTTTTGTTTTTGGGTTGTCACATGGTATATTTGAGGGTTATGAAACCATGCGGACAGGGACGCGACCAGCTTGGTTGTAACGTGGCTACTGACTGCGAGAGTATTTAGTGTACATGCTTGCTAACTCGAGGTACTGGTGCAACATGGCTACTGACTCGGGCAGTACCTGGCGTAACATGGTTGTCTACTGGGCTATCTAGTACAATATAGCTACTGACTTGGGCAGTACCTAGCGTAACAGGGTTGTGTACTAGGGTGTCTGGCACAATATGGCTACTGACTTGGACAGTACGTGGTGTAACATGGTTGTCTACCAGGGTATCTGGTACAATATGACTCGGGCAGTACCTGATGTGACACGGTTGTCTACTAGAGCATCTGGTGCAATATGGCTTTTTCTGGGTAGCAAGGCTACAAAGTCAGATGGATCTCCTGCCATTTAACAAATAGTTGTCTAACATCGTTACTAACTCGGGTAGTAGTAATTTTAGCACCGGACTATCGAATGGAGCAATACTCGATCCAACACAGGTTCACTGATCAGAGGGGCGCCCGACATGACACCAAGACTGTTGGAACTGATCGGTAATTTATATAAATATATGCATAGATTTTACATGTGGAAACATTCAAGAAAACAAACCTAAAAGCTGAACAACAATGTACAAATAGGAAGAATTTTTTATGATAATTCCTGTCATATTTAAGTGTTTTCATTTCTTTATCAGACGGCCCAATTAAGTTTTACACTCCTCCATAAAAAAGTATACCAACACATCATATTCACTGCGGACTGACACGAAAATCAAAACGTTATTATTAACTTGGAGATTGCATCAGAATGTGTCAGCACGTTGATTTAGATATCATAACACACATGGAAGGCTGATTGAGTCAAAACCGAATTGTGTTTGGTGCAGGGGTCACGCAGTTTGAGCAACACGACACGTTACTGTACAGAACATTTCTTAGCATTTAGGAAGAATGTTTCATTTTGGCTGACTTTTTTACGATTCCTTTATATGTATCCCGTAACTGGCTTACAAAGTGAGCTAGTATGTAGAAAGCTGTCTTGTATGCATTCGCAGGTAATCACCATATTCATGTAAAGGAGCACAGAAAATTACTAAATTATTAATTTCCATGGCTTGTGAACAAAACGTCATGCACGCATAGAAGCCAGTCGACAAACCATGAAAACACTCCCGATGGGGAGTAAACAAAGTATTCCTTTTTAACAGAGACCTTCCCAAAGTCTACAGACGCATCCGTGAAGCGGACACTATAGACCTTTCTTATCATAAAGTGGATCCGTCCAAACAGAAACGCAGACGTTCATATTTGTGTAATGGTACGGACTGAACGCACATGTCATTGGTCGTTCTCAATCTTTAAACTATTGAATTTACCTTGGAGATTTTACAATAGTGCTTGTGGTGAAAGAATAGCACCATAATACTTTAATGGTTTTATTGTAGCATAACATACCATTGCTGGAGTTCCCATAATATATACATGTAGGTTATTTTATGTGTCACGATTGTGATGAAAGGATTAGAAAAAGAAAAAAAGCAACGCTTTTACAACAAGATGCACATGATACCATATCACATGATAATGACATAAATACAAAATATCACTAGTTTAACCATTAATAATCGAGTATTCTTTTTTTGGAAATATATCACTTCTAGTTAAATGTAAAAACAGATGTTCCACTCCGCCTGATCTACCACTTGTAGTTAAATGTAAAAACATAGAGCTCCACTCAGCTCAATATGTGCCTATGCCTTGCCTGCAAAGCAGACCAAGTTCCATGGTGCTAGCGCAGTAGACAAAATACACCGCTTGGGTCTGATCTGGAGGCAAGCCTATAACTCTTTCGAGTTCATTTTCGAGTTTTCGTCTACACAACGTCAAGTTCTCAATCCATTGCGCCGAGGTCTTGACGCTGTGACGATTGGACATTTTATATATTTGACATAGCAAAAATACGTGGAGGAAATGGTACTTAAAAAGCGTGAATCGATACGATTAGAAGGTAACTGGGTACAGGTTGCTTTATCGACTCTCACTCAAACTAGATGTAACAGTGGTGCTTGCACCACTGAGGGTACTGCCGCATACAAACATGGTACAGTTTAGGGCAGCAACTATTGCTGCATGCTACAAGTTTAAACCTCTAATAAGGTCATACTTCCAGTGCATTTGGGGGTGGCCTCAGCAGAAGGACAATCACTTAAAATCTAGTATCCAGAAGCAAATAAACTTAAAAAATTCAGTGAGTGTGGAGACACTAAATTTTACACAAGTGGCTGTGTCACCTTGAGAAATGGGTCAAGGTCACTCATGTTCAAACTTAACTTTGGCCCTATAGAGGACTGTAATAATGTACAATATAAAACCCATTAATGAAAAAGTTTATAAATTATTGTGCGGACACTGAATTTCACAAAAGTGGCTCTGTGACCTTGGGAATTGGGTCAAGGTCACTCATGTTTGAACTTCACCTTGATAGATAGAAAACTATAATGATGTGCAATATAACAGCCCTATCTAAAAAACTTCTCAAGTTATCATGCGGAAATCACACCGACACCATATTTACTTATGTGGCTTTGTGCCCTTCAGAATTGGGTCGAAGTCATCCATCTTCCAACTTGACTTTGCCCTTACAGCGGGCTATAATCTTGTGCAATATCAAAGCCCTCAAAAGCTTCTCAAGTTATAATGCAGACACCAAATTCACTAATGTGGCTCTGTGACCTTGGAAATTAGGTCAAAGTCACCCAACTTTAAACTTGACCTAGCCCTTAAAGAGGACAATCATTCTGTACCATATGAGAGCCCTAGCTCAAAAACTTCTTAAGTTATTCCGCTTAATACACTAAAGTGGATCTGTGACCTTGGAAATTGGGTCAAGGTCACCCATCTTTAAACTTATCCTAGCCCTTATTAAGGACTAAAACGGATGCACGGAACCTGCGATCACTACAGGGGACTCGCCTTCGGAGGTCCCCCAATAAAGGTTTCTTAAGAGTTTGTTCTTTTGGGGACAGGGAGGGGTGATCCTGGGATTCACCGATTCTTCCATTCACCAACTCCAGCTTTCTTGAAGGTGAACAGAGGTACCAGTGTCGAGGCTTCATGGACGGACGGACAGTCAACTCTGAAATAAGAAGCCCCCCCCCCCCCGTTTTAGTCAAGCCATATCAAAACTGCTTTTACACTTTAAATCTTTTAAAGCTTGTGCATGCTTTGACACAGGTTCAACGGTGAACTAGAAAAGAAGATTTGCTTCAAAGCAAATCTGTCTGTGTGCCTCCAATACTTGCGTAAATTTAAATGCCACAACTTTTCTTTGTGATTCACTGGATGCGTCTTTGGCACAAACCTATGAATGAAATTGGGAATGGCACCGCTACCTATAATAGCTTCGAAGATATTCAACATGTAACTTTTCATTTGCAACTAATTAGCATAAATTAAAACATCTCAACTTTTCTTTGTGGCTTAACTTTTAAATTCTGTAACTTCTTTCTTTTTATTTAACATATTAAAAACAGACAAACAAACCAAAAATGTAAATGACATCCCTAACAACTTCTTAAACACTGTTTAAACATTAGATTTTGACTAGTCCAGATTTCCCGACATAAATGACATGTACATCACCTGTACCGTTGTACAGATGCCTCATAGTTCTTTCCTTTGCATAGCGATACATTATTGACTGCTAAATTCAAAATAAACACGCATGGATGCATATGTGTTTCAATTATTAAAGGGAAGGCTCTCATGTCACCGAGAGTGATTATCAGGAATTTTACCGTGATGATACTGTCGATGATGACAATGGCAAAGACGATGATGGCGGAAAGGACGATGATGACTATGATGTTGGTGCTCGAATTTTTACTTCGCTCTGACTGGTCTAGCTCTAACCCTAGGGCACAGCCATCTTAGATTCACAGGATCGCTGGGGACCAATCAAAGCGAAGGAAAAATTCGAGTTCGTATGTCGGGGTCACTTCCGTTCAACGAATAATGGCTCATTTAGAATCAAGAGCCTGGTGAGGAATTTAGTGGTCAGTTTCTATGGGTTCGTATCTGCCAGAATATGAAGACAGCTATTCTGCTGGTGCCCTTGTGGGTATAAAGGCGTACAAGTCGATACCCATTGCCACCTGTCACCTGCACAGCTGTCTAGTAGTAATACACCAGCAAATCAGCCAACTTCGGGTACATTTGCTTAAAGTGTACGCACAAAATCAGACATAGGGAAACAAATGGGTGCCATTTTGATAATATTTACAGCAGCAAGACAGTTCTTGGTCAGATCGACAGGAATAGCGAGTAATATGAACGCCATCAATAGATTTCAAAGCAGACAACTCGGCGGAAGTATACGCAGGCCAACAGT
>OZ026623.1:86938040-86948040 GCA_964020975.1 Hermodice carunculata | reverse complement strand
AAAATTATAAGAAAACGTACATCACGGCTCAAACGCTGCCATTACACAAGCTCTATACACCGTCAAATATAGATATCGTTATGAAATTAAAATTGATATGCGAATTATGTCACACACATCATAGATGGCATCATGAACATGGGACGGCCGGGAGGTGCGATTTGATGCGCGCCGCTACGCCTCTCTTCATATACAAACCGCATGCCAAAAATTTATGTCAGCTTCAATGTTTTGTTTACAGTTGTTTTGTGGTATGAAGTGTGGATGAGACCAAAAAGACAAACACATTTCCTCGGTGAACATATTTTCATATTGCAGGTATCAATATTGCAACATGACTTATGAGTACACCAAGAATTTTGATATAAATATAGATATTGTCAAAGTTATCTTTTGTTATGGTGATACACATCAGTGTTTGAAGAGAATTCTATGCATTCAACACTAAATCACCAACACGTCAATTTACAAGAACATTGGATTGACTTAAAATACATTCTAGCACTGCCTTGTCAAGGATAAATGTATCTAAATTAAATACTTTATTCGGCTGTTCAAAAGAGTAGTTGCCCCTGAGGAGCTGTCTTGGGGTGTTGCTCTGGTGACAAAGAATTCTGGCACAAAATAGTTTTAGGGGTAAACTTGTCCAAACTCGACACGACCGTCATGGTGAACAAAGGCGACGGGGGCACGGGGGGCGCCCTGAACTGACTGGCAGGGGCAACCAAATATGTCCTTTAGTTCACCCGATTGTGGGGTAATAAAACATGTAGAGCATGAAAATCGACAAAGCGTGTTTTGTGAAAATCTCTCATTTTGGATTTTGAGCAAAGATATCACCGTGCCGGGACATCTTTTGCAGAAACCAATAACAACCATACGTATATCTAATACAAATAACACAATGAGCTGTTTTTCTCTCTGATCAAAGATTTGGAAAAATGATAAACCTCTCTAGAGAAAATATATAATTATGCCAGGCAATTGAATTGTTCGAGAAAACTTATATTAAACGAAACTAATTTGAATTTGATTTTAGGGGTTGTGAAAGATTGAAGTGTGAATTTGAGCATAATGTGAGGAATAAAAACTTCAGCACGTTTAGTCCAGGTATCAATGAGGAATCCTGACTGATAAACACAATTTTCGCGTGCATTATTCATAAAGTGGGCACAGCTAAACCCCAGGAGAGTGCAAAAGGGTCACATAAATTTGTCAATTATCCGTTGGAAACCCCGACTCTCATCGTCAAAAAGTCTGTATATTTTCAATCTAGGATGATTATGCCTGGTTTATAATCTGAATTCAGAAGGAACGGTACTTTCATAGGGCGCGACAAAGGGTAAAAATTAAATTTATAGAGTTGGATGAAATCTAAATAGGACGGTAATGACGAAACTATCACCATACCATCTGCAGGATTGGCAAAATTATGGTGCAGTTTGGTTTAATACGTAACTGTTCTTGTCGGCATCTTAAATTGGATTTAATGCAGACTTAACGTCACTTCCATATTGGGTCAGCGTTTAGCAAACATCAACCACCTTTCCTCAACGTTGATCCAACACTATGCCAGCAGGTATATCAGCCCGTGTACTTTATTTTTCTAAAAGCACAAAGTTTCCACAATATATGGTAGAGATTTCGATGTCTTCATGTCTTGTGCCGTGACTTAACTTAAGTTGACCCATCTTCAATGAAGGTCCAAGTGAGACAAAATGGAAGCAGTCGGGCTCGGTTATATTGAGGGTGGGAAAGGGGTTTCCCGTACTGGCGTATACTGGGGCTTTTTATTTACCGTACTGGCGTACTTGAAGCCCTCTTATTTTACGTACTTCGTACTATCCAAAATTGTGAAAGATTTTTATTTTCCGTACTGCGTACTCTAGAAAAATAATTACCTGTACCAGCGTACTGACCCCCCCCCTTACCCCCCTTCTATATTGTCTCTGATATTGTAACGCATGCGCACATAGTAGCGGGGACGAACGAAGTGGGTACTGAGTTTTCTGCACCGAGTTTCTCTAAACTTTGCCATTTTGTCTCGTATCTGAGGTCTTTATACGTGTCGTTTTCCCCACTTCCTGGCCAAGGTTTTGACACCTATACGGACATTACATATAGTCAAGTATCTTATGGAATAAGTTTTGAAGATTCCCCAAATAATTTCACCGTGGAAGGATCGTGCCTACAAGTAAACGCCAACATGTCCGGTCTTACAATTATGGTTTCAAAGTTGATACAGGTCAATTACATTCTTGGCGGTTACCTGACCCCCCCCCCCCCATCCCCCGCCCCCAGGACCGAGGGACAGCCAATACCTTGTGCCCATCTAGAAAATGTTTGGACCAAAAGACCCAACGTTAAAAAAATTATGATACATTAAACTACACTAATGCGAATGTTCGATTAAGACCTTACCTTCTAAACACACTAAATAGTCTCAATGGAGAGATTCATCTGCACATATAAATAAACCTAACAATGACTGTTTCCTCCCTGTATTGTCGATATCTGTTATTAATTGTGACAAAATAAAGTGCACTGTAGATATTAAATTGTGCATATCACGTGACTGTGGTCATAAACTTCATAGATTATTTGTGCCACAGCTGCAACTTTGTTAGAATACTTCAATATCAAATAAGTCTTTGTTCATTTGCTGGAAAATACTGCGTAGGAGGCAGTATATAAGGTTCCACCTTTCATTTTCTATATTAAACTTCAGTTGAAATGAAAGTCTGGGAGTATTTTATAGGTCACAATAGAACTTGCGATGTGCTTATATAAAACTTAAATTGTGTCAAGGGGAGCCTTTTTTAATAATTTCCTTTCACGTAAAGATTGCCATTCCTTATTTGTCGCAAAAGTATATGCTTCAGGTTTGACGCTGAGACAACAGGGGTCTGCTCGTATAGCCAATCCGGCTTGGTGGTTCTTCGAAAGTGTTTACCTGTGAAAGTTGTTTTCTGGTGACAATATTCGGGGATTTTTTAAAAAAGAAATTATCAAATGGGATTTTTTTTTATTTTAAGAAAAAGTCTCATTCGACGGCATTGAGTAAACCCAAAAGACCTCTTCGTATGTAAATATGCGCTGTTGGCCGAGAATATATAGTTCAAAAGCTACTCTTCTGATATTGAGTCTTATCAGTGAAGATGTACTTCACACTTCAAGAATAATATAAACTTTTGTACAGTTCTGTTAACAAAGTTTAAGCATGATACATTTGCAAGATTTCTAGTCAGGAGAATGTAGCGCAGTATTACACGTACATGTAACTCAGCAACATTTTGATCACCGAGCTTATTTACAGGCTCACACTTTCAGTTCTTATTTCAGGCTCCAGGAAGTAATACTGCGGCGTTATCACTCTTTCACTGCCAATTGCCATTCAAGTCGGAGTACTAAAGATGGAACTTTCTGAATTATCAAATGGATACTATATTAATTTTCTTTGTAAATGGGCCTTTTACTCAAATACCAGCACACCTATAGTAACACAGAATATACTAGTCCAGGTCAACAGATTTCCTCAGGGCAAGGGCACTTCGGGCGCGTTATCACACCGAGCAAAGCAGTTGACGCGGTTCAAAACTTGGCACTGAAAGAGTTATTAGTTTCTGTGTCTTCTTCATCTCTTCCTCTATATCCCTCCTTCTCTTCACTTTTTCTTCTTATCCTGCATGCTATCCCTCCCTTTGGTGGTTGTTGTGCATTCTAAACTTTGGTTTCTAGGCAGTAACTCCACATATGAAGAATCGTTTAATGAAAACATTGTCTGATTTAAATATAGCTTGACAGGATCTCCAAAGCACTTGCATATGAAAGACATGGATCTCATTCTCAGGGTCACATTCCACTTTTTTTTTCAAAGACTCGCTGGCTTTGGATAGCGGAAGAAATTCATTTTCCTTTGTGTTATTTTAGCTTCATTCTCAAGATTACAAGTCCGTGTAATCTTACGTTGGTTTCCGGAAGACCAGTCACCGATTTGATAGAAGTTCCCGAAACTTAATAAATTTATACTTATGTGAGACCTTTCACGGAATCCTGAATAATAGACTGGCTCATGTATTATGAAGTGGCCTTCCAATAAAGCAGACCAAATTTGGTGCCCATTGAAGTAGAAAATGTAATTTGGAGTTGATCAGTCTTTGATTAATATTAAGCTGTCTATGTAATTTATGTTAAACAACATGCGATGGTCGACTCGATAAGTTTGTTTGTGGCAATTATGACGGAACTTAGCTGGCATCACTAGTTTTCAAATTTTTAACACAGGTTTCGTTTTCAGAGCCTGAAGTTTGAATTAGATTAATTTTAGCATCGATTCACTCGCACTTCTATTTATGTAAGTTTGAGATAGAGAATAATAACACCTCTGTGGTCTTCAATACCGTGCGCAAGGCATTTTTCTATTTCTATGTGTTCTTTGTAATGACCATTTGGGTTGACCTAGGCCCAAACTGGATAAATAACACCTGTACAATTACATATTATTTTGTTAGCAACATCAGAAATGTATTAATTTGTGCTATAATTGCCATTTGAAAGCTACGTATGAGAAATGTTAAGTAATTGCTCAGACCGATAATTTCTTTTGATCAATGGAGTTACAGAGTGTCCAAGTCCAATAAGGAAGGGCATGGCGTCAGCAAACAATAAGACTTGTTCATCGATATGTGCGGTCGACATCATATCCCAACAGTTATGTGTCATTGGAATATACAACATGTAAGACAAGACGTGTTTGATAGAGAGTTAGGCCATACCAAATTGTGATTCTTCGCCATTTCTTTCGCTCAAAATGTTGTGTGAAAGTACATTAATTAAAAACAAAAACAAACAGACAAACAAACAAAGAGAGAAAGAACAAGCAGACGACATGCAAAAGTTGATCGTTTATGGCGCCAAAGTTTCAAGAACCATGCAATGGTTGTTGATCATGGATATCACAATTTTAGCTGATGTCTTTGATCGTTATGACCATTATTGTGTCTCTCTGTTCAAAGAAAAAAGACAGCCTGGTAAAGAATAAATTCAAGAACAGAGAGAGAGAGAGAGAGAGAGAGAGAGAGAGAGAGAGAGAGAGAGAGAGAGAGAGAGAGAGAGAGAGAGAGAGAGAGAGAGAGAGAGAGAGAGTAGCTGCAAACAGCCACATACAATGAGCTAAGCAGGTAGCCGTCTTGGACGCAGTGTGTGTCATCTATTTGGTTACGAGGACAGTTCCTGCTATTTAACAGAGAACTGGTTCCCTTGAAGTCAGACAACCCAACATTTTCTCCCTCTTTCAAAGATTCTTTGTTTGATGCAAAGCATCCCGTGAGTCAATATTGCGCACTCAAAGACATTGCAAATAGGTCAAAATTCTCAAAGACATTGCAAATAGGTTAAAATTCTGCATCCTGTCATTACCCCAAACTATATATTCATGTATTTAGGGGAATAACGCCGACCCATTTCCTTATTCTTTCCCCCTTTCCCATCACATTCGTTTTGTCCTGTGCGTTCTCAATTTGTTGCCTAGATGTTATCCCCTTTTTTTGCTGTATTGTCAATTCATGTGCAAGAGTTCTTCGTATAGGCATTGTGCCTATTGTCCAATAGTTTTTGTAAATAAAATGTGTTTAAACCAATTGGATGACTTGTGACGATTTTGTTTTTTGCGGCGCTCAGGGTTTTTGTAATCAAATAATGCATTGTGAACAGGTGTCTATTTAAAATGCACCAAGTTGGGTTTTTTTTCTGAAATATGTCACTTCTGTGCCTGTTTTCGTGTCCCCTTCGAGTTATGTTGGACCAAATTAACCGTTGGGGACGTCGCTCGTCGCCAAATTATATGTTTTACATTGTATGTTCCTAGAATCTTGTACGTTGCCTCTATAGCTTTTGCTGCTTTTGTTGCTTGTTCTACAGCATGACCTTGACCCATAGTATACCCTGATACAGTCATATGCTCTTTGATTCATAATGAGAGTACTATGGATTTTTTTAAAATAAATCTCCTTTCGCCCATAGTTGAACGTATGACGTTAACGTTGCGGGCACTTCAGTCCACTCTGCTGGTCAATTACATTTCTTTCAGCCATCACATACAGCTCAAAACAGAAGGCCTATTTCAGAATATTTACAGTCGTTTTTCTCAAAAGGACAAGGCACCAAGACTGCAAGCTGAGCATGTCCACAGAATGGCATATGTCCAGGCACAGGAAGCAGCAGACGATAGCCCTGGGTCATGAGGTATCACATGACCTATTGTGGCCATAGTATTGGTCAAAATAGGTCAAGTGACCTCTTTTTCACCAGTGCTGCCCTCTACCCCTCGCCTCTGGCCTTATTTGGTTGTTTTAAATTGTTTCACAGTCACAATTTAAACTGAGACAAAGGCTGTCTTCGGCGAGCTTTGGGTGCAATGCCCACAACGCGCCGAGGCAAGCTGGACTATTATTTTCAAGGTAATTGTAGGCATACTGCTACTTGAATGAAAGCTCTTTTTAATAGGGAAATGAATCTACCACCATTATATACAATTTAGAGAAGTTCGTTTTAACTTTAAGTAGTTCGACTTTAGTGGCAGTTGGCACTGAGAGAGTTAGTTCTGTGGACTTTTTGTTGCCTTTCTTTGCACATGAAGCGGGTTATTTTTTTTTTCGAAATTTTTGTTTATTTTCATAAGTTTTAATTTCTCCAAAACCACTCGCTAAGTCTCTTTAAACTTGGTTGAAATGTAACGTGACTAGGCCTTTGCCAAAGATGTTTAGTAATGCTTGAAATCAAATATTGATCAATAGGTATCATGTTAGTGTTATTAGTATGGGGTGTGTATGTGGAAATGCATTAATGTAGATACATTTATTTTCCCACTCCCCAACAACTGAATGCTAGGTTAGGTCAACAGTTTTTTTTCGGGGGGGGTTGTTTTTGTTTTTGTTGTTTTTTCTTTCTTGTTTTTGTTTTTTGTTTTTTGTGTTTTTTTTGTTTTTGTTTTTTGTTTTTTGTGTTTTTGTGTTTTTGTTTTTGTTTTGTGTTTTTGTGTCAAATTTGAGCAAAATCTGTATTGTTTGTAAACCAAACATGTGCACGAATAAACCAATAAAATGTCAGGAGAGTAATATGTTTAAAACTGTGCTTCAATGTGCCGTATTACAATTTTTCCTTCCACTAGTGTGCGAGATACTGACTTGAAGATAAACTTGCCAAGCATGCTATGATCATATATAATTAGCCACACGACAGATGTTTCACATATACCATTAGGAAGATATGTTTTGATACCTTGTATGTTTTCATTTAACACGTTTCTTGGTTATTGGGGTCCTTTGGTCAAAGAATCCTTTGTCCGAGCACAGGAGACGTCTTTGTAAATGAATAAATGAAGGAATGAATCAAGTGTCAAACGGACAAATGGGATGAAAGGGCAGACACACGAACGGACAAACCTGCAAATCGACCGCCCGACAGACAAATGGACAGGCAGGTATAAACAAATAGAGAGAGATCAGTGGATGGATGGATGGATTCAATCTATGATTTAAATGTCAAAGAAGTTTCATCATTCTCTTTGCATCACATCTTTGCACTCAAAAGTACTCAAACGGTAAAATTCAAAGCACACTGCTAAATAAACAAGTAAAACTAGAAAGGCAGATCTGCTACACGGCAAATCTGTCAGTGGATCTGCAAAGAACTGTTCACAAATGGTCCTAGCTAGGCACAATCACGCATTAAAGTCACCATAAATATAAAAAGAGTTTCTCTACCAGTTAGTTTAAAAGCCACTGCATCAGAGATCCCAGTGTATAAATACCAACTTGGTATGATTTGAAATATAACTACTGTCAATTGCTCTTTAACCTAATATGAGTTAATAACATACTTTAAGAAATGAAAACACGTACATCTATCAAAAACTTTGAAGATATTGAACATATTATATATTTTGTTATTTATTTTATTTGCACAATTTTGAATCATGCAACTATGAAGTGTTGTTCATTGCATGATGCAAAATCACAAATCTGCATGTGGAAGTTATACTGGTATCTTCTAGATATAGAACTTTTCAAGATATTATGTACTTAAATTTGTAAATATCCTTAAGAAGCAGGAATATTAAGATTGTGACATGCGTTATATATACATTGGATGTGCCTGTATCGTGAACCTCTAATGACAGGTTGGACTTGCATCTCTATCTATAATATTTTTAAAGATGTTCAACATTTAATTTTATTAAATTTCCCTCATTAGCAGAACTGCCAAGATCCTAAGTAACATCATAGATTCATTTGATGCGTTACAAACATGCATATACGTGTATGAAGGTGTTGGAATTTTGAGTTTAATTTTTATACTCAGTACATGTGAGAGATCGAGAATTCAATTTGTATATAAAATGTCATAAGTTTAGAAATCTTGATGATTCCAAATCGAGTTTTTCGCAATTTCTCCTACTGGGCTATTACAATGTCAAATTTTGAAGTTTACAGGCATTACAGTTTCCGACAAAATTCGGGACAAAATTTGAAGAAAGAAAGAAAGAAAGAAAGAAAGAAAGAAAGAAAGAAAGAAAGAAAGAAAGAAAGAAAGAAAGAAAGAAAAAAAGAAAGAAAGAAAGAAAGAAACTAGAAAGAAAATTTGCTTTAAAGCAAATTTTGTGAGTGCCCTCAAAGCTTACATAAATTAAAGTTCTAAAATGTTGACTTCCTGTCCGTTCCCTGAGCCTGCAGCAAGATATATATAATTAGAAAAGCGAGAGCGACACTAGTGGCCTTCTGAATGTTGAATTCATGCACATAAACCGACTGAAAATAAAGAATTAATTTTAAATGTGAATTGAAGTTCGATTGACACATTTATCTGAATAATTTGGAAGATATTTAACATTTAAACATATTACCATTAATTGAAATCCGACAACTTTTTTTTTCACACTCTTCATTGCATGTGTCTTGGAATGGCTCCACTCGCTATAATAGCTTTAAAGATAATCAAAATTGAAATTGTTCAAGTATCCTGATTAGCTCTAAAACTCTACAACCCTTGTTGGTGGTTCATTGGCTACGAGTTGAAGTTGGGATGGCAATTGAAGATATTCAACATCAAAAGTTTTCAAATGCCACTGATCAGCGTAAATTAGAAGTCTATAACTTCTGTATGTGTTTCATTGGGCATGCCTACAGCACAAAACCTATTAATTGAACTTAAAATTGCATATCTGTTTATAAAAGTTTTGAAAATGTTGAAAATTGAAATATTTAATTGCCCATAATTTTGAACAAGTTGACTAGGTGCAAAATTTTACTGCTGCTATATTAATCATTATACTGAACGTGGGTTTTTTTGGACCCATGGTGTCGGAGAAAAGGCAATGTCTCTATGTTAGCACACAGACATAATTGTTGGAAAAACAAAATATCCGTGTTGACACACAGATATTAAAGAGATCATCCGCACAGACGAAAACATGTTCTCTGACTTTTATCTTTATGAGCTTGTAACATTTCTCAGCAAAGTCTGCCCCATTAAGAGGGGAGCTCTTACATATTTCACAATGAAAATTACCTCCGGTGTTCTGTTCTCAGTATAATAAATAAACAACTTGATTGTATGGTTGGTATACCTTGCAATAAAAAATACACTATTCATAAACAGATCCAACTCAAAGGATGGCAGCTGAAATAATAATGCTATTGTGATAAACGCCACCCTATTGCCCCCAGACAATTGGCGTATCATCAGATACAAGAAGATGCTGTAAGTTTGTGACTCAAAGGCTACGTACAGACTTAATGTGTTTTATCATATGGGTTTTAATGATGTAACTGTTGACAATAAAGACTTCGCGTGACGTTTTGGATTCGAACATGCTTTGTTTGATTAACACCTGTCCGCTTATTTCTTCAACATTGATCACAGCTTTGTCCATGTCGTAAGCTGAAACATATATGCTATTGACATGTTCGATATTTCCTCAAGTTCTCTAAAGTCTATGAAG